>BQNB010003648.1:46340-61539 GCA_026074375.1 Tanacetum coccineum | reverse complement strand
ATATTACTACCAAGCAAACGGGTCATTAATGGACCCATTAAAACCCAACAGGCCCAACAGTCCGTTGGTTGAGGCCCATAGCTTATAAATAAGCTCACTTGAGCTTATCAAAGGCATATAAGGCTTTTTGAGCTCTTTGAGGTAAACAATGTGCATAACAAACCTTATCGAGCCACTATTGGGCCTAACGACCCATAACAAGGCCCAAACGAGCTAAATACGCCAAAAACAGCTTATTATGAGCTTATGCAACTTATAGGGCTTATGATAAGCCTTAGAAAGCTAATGGACCTAAGTGAATAAGTCTAAAAGAGTTAAATGCTATTCGGGTTCCTATTGGGCCCCAAAAGCCCATTAACGCGGCTTACTAGCTTATTGAATAAACCATACAGTAAAAACACCTTAATTATAATCATAAGTGCTTAATGAGATAAGAAAAATAAGTTGGATCATATATGAAACCCTAATGGACTTTTAAAAGCCTTTCGAGTTAAGGTTATTGGACTAACGAGCTAAATAAGCTCAAATAAGCTTATCCGAGCTTATTTTTCAGCTAAACAATTTCATATAGCTTAAATTAGATTAATGAGGACTTGCGTACTTTTAAAATATTAATTGGACCATTTATTTGCTTAATGGACTCTAACAAGTCAAATAAGCCCAATAAGCCAAAATAAGCTCATCCGAGCTTATTTATAAGCTGACCCAGCTTATATGGCTTATTGGAATATAATAAAACCCCTTGCCACTTGTTAGAACTTAATTGGGCTTAAAATGCGATTTTTACAAGTTAAGGGACTAAAAGTGTAAAACTTGGAACTTGAGGGAAAGATTGGTCAAAAACTTTTTTTTATAAAGTCTAAGGACTGTTTTGTCACTTCTGAAACTTAAGGGGCTATTATGAACATGTAAGGACCTAAAGTGTAATTTTTGTAAAGTTGAAGGACTAAAGGTGTAAATGTGAAAACCTAAGGGTTTAAAAGGTAAACACTATATTTTCATAAACATAGGGACTGTTTTTGTAAATATAGAAAACCCAAGGGTATTTTATGAACAAAAGTGATTTAACAAACACTTATGGTATCGGACAAGTTATGGAATAACACGGATACTTATACAACTAAAACACGTGAATAATAAATATGTATATTTATTATTAATACTCTTACACCGGGTATACTTAAAAGCATATAGTCGTACATATTCCCAAGAGCCAACAAGTAAAGACAAATACAATAAACATGAGCACCACCACACAAGTGATAACAATATATATAAACTAGCAAATTATTGTAGTTTATACAAGAGTCGTTAGTCTAAACTTGTAGACTAAGACTGGCCGTATTTACCTAGGTATTTGACGGTGTGATTCATTTGCCATACTTAGATATATTTATCATCCACAGAGGACTACCTACTGAGGTGAGTTCATAGCCCCATGTTTTACAATATTTAAATGATTTACATCTTTGGGGTGAGAACATGCTTTGTTTTACAAATTGGACGCAAGTGTACATTTTATACAATGATTACGTGTTTGCCTAAGTAGCGATAACCCACTGAGCCTATTTATCATGAACTGTTAGTTACCTGGAGGGTAAGCGCGAATGGTAGTAGATAGATCTATTTGGGATTGACCTCCCTGTTCGGGTGACTAGCTATCACCAGTAACGAACGTAGACCATGTCGGATTTGGGATGTTTCGGGTTAGAACATCATTCACGGGCAACGTTGGCAATTTATTGCATTTATACATGTCGAGCTTCAGTGTCATGAGCTTAGGGAAACGTAATTACTTTTTATGATGTTTGCATCTGTTGCTTAATCATACACTTGGAAATCTTGCGGTCCTATAATTGATTTACATAAACCTATGAATTCACCAACTTTATGTTGATGTTTTAAGCATGTTTTTCTTAGGTCAATAAGGCACGAGGTGCCCAGATACATTGGGGGTCACTTTTGGATAGTCACTGTTAAAGATTTGGGACGTATTACATTTTGGGAACATTTGTTATAAACCGAAATCTTTACTTATAGTGTTGGACAATTTGAAGCCATGAGCTTATGTAATGAACAAGTATTTTGTTCAATCCAATGTATCTTTTTAAAACGACACATTTAGTGGTCGTTCTCATATCTTGTGCTATTGATCTATGAAGTAACGCCCTCAGATATCCAATATTCCGCTGCGACCCAAATTTGGGGGGTGTTACAGGTACCAACATGCTCATCATCTTGAAAGCTTGATAACAATATCCCTTGACAATCTTTGTCTTCTTAAGCATGATATCATTAAGGAAGATCTTGAATATAAGAGTTTGCGGAAGTCTTTAGTAACATGTACTTGAGCATTCATCATGTCTTTATATTTGTCGATCGAGCATGACCATGTGGTTATGAATCCGACTCTACTGGAATAAACTTGATACACCGTTGTCTAAACTTGCATGTTTAGGTTAGTAATAAATAACATATATGGGCGAATATAGCTTTGTCATTTGTCAAATTATAGGTAGCAATAACCTTTGGTTCCGTGAGGACCAACCTATGATCAGATAGTTTCAATTTAGAAGAACCTTCTTGACAAGATTTTTAGCTTAAAGTATTAGATCCTCTAACGCATATGCATTAGATTCACCGTACTTGCTTGTTCTCGTTATTGGAACGTCTCAAAGAAGACAACACGATAAGAGTGAATCCGTTAGTTACTATCTTACTGATTGAGTTATCAATTCATTTACTGGACCAAAATCGATATCCAGTTATCACAAGTTTGATTCATATAGAATCTCGCAAGTCACCTACCGCAGAGCTTGTTTGATGTTAACTCTGGAAGGATTTCCATCGTCACTGTGAATACTGAAAAGTATCACTCTGATGTTCTGGCAATATCACAAGGATAGTGCGTAGGACTTTTTGTTATCACTTGTGTTCTAGATTTTGAACAACAAGTGTTTATCAGAAAATGTGTCCAAGTGAGTTCTCTTGGCTCTAGACTTGATTAGTGCGTTTTGGTTTTAGTGATCGGAGGCTGGTGCAGACTGCCACCTTTTCAATATCAACTAACTCGGAGTGAGAAAGTCAATAGAAGTCGTGTTGATCTCCGTGACAAATAAGACAAGTCTCTTTTGAGAGAAACTCGAATGGCTGGGAAGGGTTGTGCATTTGCATCACTAGGTCTATGATGTCTTGTCTTCAATATCAGAATTCATCTGTGTGAAAACTGATAGCATATGTATTGACCTGGTTTCTGCCTTAAGTTGTATAGAGGGCTTCTTTCTTTAGACCCTTTATCCTTACATTTTTTTCATTCTTCAACCCCTTCAATGCTTACCAAAATGTCATTACTAACACCTTGTTGTGATTGTTCTAGTGTTAACTCATGTCTTAGTTGACATTATTCCCTTATTCTCATTCAAATTCAATCATACCTAAGGACTGCTATTTCAAATTATGGATGGTCCTTTGGTAGATCACTCTGGTTCTGGTTGGATCATAGGACTAATACCTAACCTAACTATCTTATGACTTCAGAATCGTCGTGAATTAATATGGTGTTGGGTATAAGATCGTAACCATAAAACCATTGAAAAATCAATAAAAGTGTTTGATAGAATTATCAAAACGTTTGACACCTTGAGAGTTTCATATTTTGGAAAGACTCCCCCTTCACACGTGCATCGATAAACAAAAGTGTTTTGCACATGTGGGCAAGAGTATAAAGCACTTTGAGTCTTTTAGATCACTTGTAATTTTCTATATCACATTTTAATTACATTTCTTCCCCTATTTTAAATACTAATTCACCTAGTCTTTGAAATACCAAGTGATTAAAATTTGTCTTGAAAATTTCATGGGTAGAAATAGTTATCAGCATGAATTATGTGGAACTTTTTCTTCTTGCTCCCCCTTAATTTTACATATGTTTGACATCAAAGAAAATGATACCAAGTTGTAAAAAGAATATAAAATTGAGGTTGAGACAGTGTTGAGCAGACAATTTTGAAAGATTATGAAATGTCATTGAATAATTTTTGAAAAATTGTGCTCAGACACTGGATCATCTTATAACAATCATTCGATAGTAAGTTATGTCATTAATACAGATTTGTTATTAAGAGACTTTATATAATGTTTTGAATACATAAGAATTGTCGTAAGATGATGTAT
The DNA here is from genome assembly GCA_026074375.1 of Tanacetum coccineum. Lineage (NCBI taxonomy): Eukaryota > Viridiplantae > Streptophyta > Magnoliopsida > Asterales > Asteraceae > Tanacetum > Tanacetum coccineum. Next base: position 57,366 of record BQNB010003648.1, on the reverse strand, counting down.
TCAAAATCATTAAAACTTTGTTTTTCCAAAACCCCCCCTCCAAAATTGACTCATTTATAAAAAATGAACCACTTGTTAAAATGACCATCATTGAAAACTTTGTGAGGGATGGAGTGTTGAACACGCAATTTTGAAAGATTTTGAATTGTCATTGAAAAATTCTTGAAAAATTGTGTTCATGTTTTGAATAACCACATGTTAGAAGACTTTTCTTCTAACGCTAAGGATAAGCGCACTGAAGCGTACACTCTCTTTTGTCATTGGGGTCCGAGTTTCAATTTGAGAACTTTTACAAGTCATAAAGAAAATTGGAAATGACATGTTTTGAAACATTTGAACTCTTGCTCGAACTTCATTTACATACCCGTGACAATATTAATCGTCATTTCTAGTTACGTAAATGTTATCGATTCCAAGAGACATGTCGAGAAGATTCTTTTTTGGAATTTTATAATTTTGTATTCGGTTTTATAGGTTTTATATTCTTGTATTTGCTTTTTCAAAGATATTTACAAGTCGATGTTTGATTATATCTATCAAGCAGTCTCCTTTGCCAGAATCTCCAGTTCTGCTGGAGTCAAACATATCATACCAAGTCGTCTAACCAGATACTCAAACCGATCGTGAGGAAGGGCTTTCGTAAACAAGTCAGCTAACTAGTATTAGGTTATGACAAAGTATAATTCAATAATACCACGTTCAACCTGTTCTTTTATGAAGTGGTAACGAACATTGATGTGCTTGGTACGAGATTGCTGCACGGGGTTGCATGAGATTGCTATGGCTGACTGATAGTCGTAATACAATGGTATTTTGTTGTAGTTGAAGCCATAATCGTTAAGCTGTGTCTTCATCCACGTTACTTGAGCATAACTCGCAGATAACGCCACGTATTCTGCTTCTGCTATCAACATTGCAGTGCGGATCTGGGTTTTTGTTTTTTAAAATGTTTACCTTTGACATCCAACTAACTAGCCTTGTCACCTAGAATTGAATATACCTCAAGGCCAAAGTCTGCTTTCGCGAGTATCACCAAGGCGAATCTAAGCATTGATCAACATCCGCGGAGAAAAAGCTGTTAGTTCAAAACCAGAATCCTTCGGATACCAGAGTCCCATGTTGATGGTTCCCTTTAAGTATTGAAAGATCCTTTTAACCTCTTTGAGGTGTTTATCTGTTGGTCTTGCTTGATAATGTGCATAGTAACATACTTCTTGCACTAATTCTGGTCTACTGGAAGTCTGATACATGAGTGACTGATGCGTAATAATTATTGTGAATTAATTAATTGCCAAGTTTTAAATTTATAAAACTCGTGTACCGATACACGCACTAACGGGCAGAGAACCCGGTCGTATGTAATGCAGTAGTTGGTAAATCCGAGGTCGTCCCAAGATCTAAGGTTTAACTAGTTCTAATTTGATTTTGTCACGTTTAGAAAATGGTTTTAAGTTGATTTTAAAAACTAAATAAAAGTAAATACAAAAAGTAAATTGATTTGCAAACAGTAGGGAGAAAGGCGTGCTAACCTAGTTATTTCATTACCAATGCTATGTTGTTTATTTCTTGTGCAATGTCTAAGTATCATTTTATTAGTGGTTCTAATATCAATAGACCCGAATTGACATTTGAAGCCTATTCTATACTTACTCTACGATCCTGAATCCCCTGCAAATCATAAAGGTAGGGCATCCAAGCTTGCAGTGATTAAACCCCAACTATCCTAAAGACCTGTCTATAACCTAGATAGATTATAAACCCCCTTTGAAAGAGTTCTTGTGTTTTTAAGTGTTTAATGTGATAAAGACGGTTATTGGGTAAATTCCTACACTAGGGATAGATGTCAACCTACCCTAGTACCCTGCTAATCCCATGTTCAACTGGTAAGCCTAATAACAGAACTAACAGGATCCTAATCACCCTCAACACTACCAAAACCCAAGGATCAATGACAGACTAATAGGATATCTAATAAAGCAATAAATTAGACAGGAAACATTCAACAAAGCAATAGTAAATTCATAACTAGGCTAGCACTTAAAGTGCTTAGCCACTCATGGTAACAGCAATATAAGAAGTAAATGAAGAAATCTTGGATTGATAAATCATAATTCTTACAAACTGCGTTTATGAATGTTTAATGCTAAAATAAGTAAAGTGATCCTCCCTTGGACTACTTGGTGGAATGCTTCATCTTCTAGAGGCCTTGTTCGCCTCTTGGTACTGTGTTGAGAAGTGGTGAAGTGAGTGATGATGAATGAGCCGTCCAAGCCCTTTATTTATAATTTTCGAATATGTTACGGCGTAACCATTATGTAGGTGTTACGCCGTAACCATGCTGAGTTGGACTTCTCTTTTGCAGGCTTAATTCTTGTTACGACATAACCATATAGTGCATGTTACGCCGTAATGCTGATGCGGATGAGTCATCCTTGTTCTATCAGATGTGTTGCGGCGTAATGATGACGAAGCGTTTACGCTGTAAAGATAGTGCTGACTCAATTCTTCATTAGCCTTTGTTACGGCGTAATCCCTTCGGGGTTGTTACACCGTAAATATCCTTGAACTCTTCACTTGTATGAATTCCACGTCTGAATCCCGCATCTTTTGCTCAAATGCTCGCATTGTTCCTGAAAACTAAATATAAGCAATTAAGTAGTGTTTTCAGACATTTATAACATCATTATAAGCATTTTCATAGGGAATTTGATACTAAAAAGTATTAACTATTTGATGTTATCAAATATCCCCCACTTGAATTCTACTTGCCCTCAACTAGAACCGTTAGAATAATTTATAAAAAGATTTCCCCAATTTAACTCGAAGAAATAAATTTATAAGTTACTTATGCTAGAAAACATCAAAGCTGAACACCTCACGAAAAAGGGATCGATAACACTCAACTCCCATGACTAATCTAAGTGTTTCATTTCGGGGTGATCACTCAATTGCACGGTCATAGCATGTATTCTATCATAAGCTTGGAAAGTACACAAATCTCCACCAGCTAGAATTAGGGTCTAAACAGTCTTAAAGGCAACATGGGTGATATATAGGTTTAGCAGGGTGAATCATCCTACACTCTTTACCAAAAGCGTTACACCAACAAGGGCGACAAATCATATATACACATCCATAACGATGGAATAGACATACATGATTGCAATCAAATCCCCTATTCGAGTAAAACCAGTGGTTAGGACGTAGGACGATATAGGGTAGGATAAGACACGGGATACACATTAATTGTTGTTAAAATAAAAACACAAAACAAATAGCCTAAAGTAATCTAAGGTTGTCATAACTAGCTACTGTCCATCCATAAGTCCAAGTGTCTAAGTCCAAAAATCTAATCTTTAATAATGGCATACTAGCTCCATTCTTCATAATCATTAAGATGGCTTATAGTTGCACCATCTTTACGTATTTTTTTAGCACATAGATGGCTTATAGTTCCACCATCTTTTCATTTTGAACATTTAAACGCTACAGGAGTTTATATCTTTTTATTATTGCCCCTGCACCATTTGATATAATACACAGATCCCCCCTACTTGAGATGAACAATATCAAAAGTGATGATACATGGGGGTTTTTTATAGATCATTAATGATAGGTCTTCCACGAATGCACAAAATTTCCGAACCCATTTCTCCGAACCATGGACTTAAGTAGCCAGAGATTTCAACACAAAGAAAATAAAGACGATAGGGTTGGCTAAGGCGAAATGGTGTAACGAAACATAACATATTGGGTTTAAACAAGGATTGGCTCAACAAGGTGATCTAGGGGTATCTTACACTAAAACTGAGTTCAACAAAGGGTTTTTACACGGGGAGGTCGACAAGTCAGTGTGACAAGTTGATAAGCACACACATATAGGCTTTTTGGGTGATTTCCTAATATGTTGCCTTCTTGAACTGTCTATTCTAACTAATCAATTAGGTCTCGAAAAGATGTACATGCCAAGTTCTAAAGTCTACAATACTACCGGCACACTCATATATTTGGTGGATGTAGGTATAATAGATGAAAATAGAATTATAGGCTTATTCTCACCAATTGAATTAAAGGGTAATAGTGCGCTCGACAAAGATTAATTCTAGTTTAGTAAGAAAAACATGTCAAAATTTTTAAAATTGGCACAATTTTTCAAAGAAAACTAGAAAATCGAAGGCAAATAAAGGTCAAGTGATAATTCTACTCCCAACTCCCCACTTGGTTTGTATAATGTCCCTATTATATATTTAAGGAAATGAAATTAATTGAAATAAGAGTAGAATTAAAATAAAAGACTCCACTGAGTGTTGCTCTCCTCTTCGAATGATAATTGCAAGAGACGAATTCTTGCAAAGCGTCTATTGAGCAACCTCGTTTCCCCTGGAATCACTAGACAATAAAAAGCATTAAACATTCAAAAATAAATATACAATAAGACCTAACACACTTTCGTAGGAATCATGGTTGCATTTAGCATATGCAACAAGCCTTTTAAACCACTTGGCGGCCTAAGTGGACGAGTGAAGTCTCGTGAGGGTTTCCAGAGAACATACCCACAAAGTTCATTTAATTATACAAGGTATTGAAAAAGTTTCGAACTCATTTCAGGTTTTCAGAAAGGGATTACGGCGTAATTGATACGTATAAAATACACACCAAAGTAATAGTATAAAGTATTTCCCGAATAGAATAAACAATCACTTGAGGACAAGCAAAAATCTATCTTCATAGTGTCGTATCCACGACGAGAATTGAATTGAGGTTCACGTTAATGTTGTTCGTTTGATGCTTGATTGCCAAATATTTTTGTTTTTGATTTATACTAACGATATTATACTACTAATTAAAGATCAAGCAAATAGATTTAAAGATATATGATAAAAACGAATATGCTCGTCAAGTAAGGTATTAGGATCCTTAAATGTGAAATAAATATATTTATAAGTTCTTATCGAGGAATCAATACCCGACAAATAAATTATTTTCTCACAACGTTGGTTTATTTTGAAAACAATTTTTTTATCAAGATATTAATTACTAAATCAGTGCCTAATTATTCTTACGGCTTTTGCCCGTTTGAATAACCAAAACACTAATCTAAGCAATCCAAAAATCACTAATCAACATTTTTCTTTTTTAGTTTCCACACTTAATTCACCAAATACACCCACTTAACAAGCATATATATAACTACTCACTAATCATGCTAATCAACAAATAAGCAATAATAGACATAATAAGCAAAACTAAACTTCAACTAATTAGAATTGAAAAGAGGAGAGATTTAGAACCCGAATGACGAAACCAATACGTATTAAACCACCCGATTTAATAAATAAAGAAGGATGCCAAGTTTATTACTCTTTAAGATTCTATTTCACCAATTAGATGATAAAGTTTCAAACTTTATTTACTAATAAGCTAATAAAATCAACAAAAAGCTCAAAACTTAGAAATCAATCTAACTTATCAAACCCATTAAGCTCCTAGCCAAAGAGGAAGAATGAATCATCAATATAAGACAAGCAAAGGGTTAAAATGAACAAGATATAAAAATAAGCTAAGTATTAATCTAAAGACAATAAGCTAATTTAAAAAAAAAAACTAAAGATCTTACTCCTCCCGAAACTAAGGTGTTTGACTTTATAAAAGTAAACGAGAGACGGGAATGATTAAGGAAAAGATCTTAATAAATAAGCTACTATTAAAAAGCTACTAATTTTAAGATAGAAAATAAGCTAGACGAGATAAGCTAAAACTAATTAATAAGCTAAAGAAATGAACTATTTTGCAAATAAGCCACTCGAACCAAGGATGTCAAAGGCTTAATGAATAAGCCGAGTCTTAATAACTCATCGCACCCTCTTTGTAGTTCGAATAAGCCCAGAAATAAGAATAAGCAGATTATAAGCACTTTATTTTTGAAAATAGAAAAGAGAAGAAATGAGAATAAGCAAAAGAAAATAATCTAAGTGATATCAAAGCAAACCTCAAACATCTTTCATTAATAAGCTAATAAGATCTTTTATAAAATAAGCTGGAAATAAGCTAATAATAAGACTAAATAAGCTAAAATTCTTCACCACTAAAAATAAGCTAAGATAATATTTTTGTAAACTACTCTACACTACTACTACACAATTTTTGCTGCTGCCTGGTGTGGAGTATATAAAGCCCAAGCCTAAGGGTATTTTCATCATTTCACGTGCTTAAAACCCTCTGATTTTCAATAATGGCAGGGATGCCCTCCATAACTGCATGACACGTGTCCTAGCACAACTACCTTGAACCCCAATCATTCCCTTGGATCCAAACCTCGTACTGCAACCACCTGACCTAGTACTGACCATTGCTGCAACCTCATACCAGACTTGCAACCTTGCCATGTGTCAGCCTCTGATTGGCTGACACCTTTTGAACCTCGTACCAACTGCAGAGTACCTCGTACCTCGGGATCCGAACCTGCACAATACCTCGTACACCAATCATTAGTGGGTCCCACTGCTATGTCATTGTTGACGTGGTAGGTCAATGGGTCAGTCAACGCCACGTGGCATCCACGTGGTCAGCCACGTGGCATCCACGTGTCAGCCACGTGGCAGCCACGTGGAACACTGAGATAAAACCTTAACCCAGGGCTCGCCTGAGATTCGAACTCGGGACCTCTCGGTCCAAGTTCTTATCAACCAGCGTTGCCCAATTGAGCTGGAGCATCATTCTGTATTTACTATATGAGTAAAATCCTTTTAACCCTTTTCTTTGGCAGGCCAGGTTCAATTTAATGAAAAAGTTCAAAATGGGCTCGTAATGTTCAAATAAGAAAGGTTCACGGGGCAAGTAAGGTACCAATAGACTCGTAATTTTGTGCTCTTTCCAATGGTATGCTCGGGGAAATTTTCCGGGTTTGATAGAATCTCGAAAAACGTGAAAACGTCATCGAAAGTCACCCGAAAATTACCGTTTTTGCATTGTTTTCAATCCTTTGTACTTGCAAGACATAATAACACATACCAAGCATATTTCCAACATAATTTCACATATTTTATGGTTATTAGTCTGATTAATAGTGTTTTTCCGGGGTAAAAAGGTGTGTGTTTAAGCACACATCAGTAATCATGGGTTTGGTTACGCCGTAATCATGTAGTTGTAAAATTTGAAAATTTCAATCAAGAAAGGTTACGGCGTAACTCATACAGGATATTACGCCGTAAGTAAATCTGTTACGGCATAACCAAGGTGGTTACGCCTAGACAAAACCTTTTTACCATATGAAAACGAGTCGAGGAGACCTCGAATTCCAATTCCTTACAGTGGGAATCCTGCAAAATCAATCGAGAAACTAAAAAACCAACTAAAATGCAGAAAATAAAAGACAGGTTGTCTCCCGATAAGCACTTTTGTTTATTAACGAGTCTTTAAGTTAGACTAAAGACGCTCTACGTTAGTTCATGCATACTTTCATGTTCCCGTTGAATCCAATCAATAACCTCTAGATCTTGCTTATATTTTTCTCTTAAATTTAAACAACCTTTATATAATTCTTTTATTTTTTGATAAGGGTGACTAATTCCTTTAGCTTTATTCTCGTCACTAACTTTTAAAATGGGGGACATCATGTTTTGTTGTTCGGTGGTCAGCTTACTAAGGATATGTCTGGATGATCTCAATTGCTCTAGACTCAATAGTTCATTTTTGGTTTTTAGTAGTTACAGTGAGCTGAGGAGTAACTAGCCACCTTTCTTCAAAAAACTACTAACTCGAAAGTGAGAGAGACGATCAAAAATGTAATGATCTCCCGTGAGAAATGAAACAAGAATCCTTTATGAGAGCTCTTAAGATGGCTAGGAGCGGGTAGTTACAACGTATCACAGGTGTCCCTGAACGCCTTTGCTCCTTCATATGTCAAATACATCAAGTTATTCTCGACAAGCATACTGTATTGACCTGTTTTTTCTGCTTAATGTTTAAGGAAGGCTGCTTTCTTTTCACCCTTTATCTTAACATTTCTTTTTCATTCTTCAACCCCTTCAGTGCTTACCGAGACTTCATTACTAGTACCTTGTTGGGTAGGGACTTCTAGTACTACTCCAACTCAGTCCGCAACTATCCCTTATATAACAACATTACTCCTATTGTAATCATACCTAAGGACTTCTACTACTCACTAGTGGCTTGTTCCCTGGGTAGATCCTTCCGGCTTCTATGTATCATGGGAACATGTACTTAACCACTACCATCCTTCATAGTAACTCCGATAGTAGGTTAAAAAAAATAAAAGGGTCTGTCTTTATGGAAACACGAGCTTATCTTCGCCATAAAACCATTTGAAAATCAATCAAGGTACGGGCGATGTAAACATCAAAGCATTAGTACCTTGATTGTTTTGATTCATGAAACTGCTCCCCTTGTTCTCTATCTATAGTTCTTTTTATCTCGGCTCCAGGTGATCATATTTCATGGCTTGTATCTGAGGCTCAGGTAACGTTGGATAAAATAATGCAATGGAAATACTTGCCATTTATAAATAACGATGTTTTTAAGCCGCGCTCCGCTGCGGAGCGCGAGATTTTACGTTAAAGACTAACTTTGCAATGGAACGATAACCCAAGGACTATTTCCGTTAAGTACTAACTTTGCAACGGACCGATAACCCAAGGATTATTTCCATATATTTTTTCCTCGGGGTTGGTGTTACGTTAAGGCCTAACTTTGCAATGGAACGATAACCCAATGACTATTTCCGTATAGTGTCACTAAAGACTAACTTTGCAACGGGTCGATAATCCAAGGACTATTTCCGTATATTTTTTGCTCGGGGTTGGTGAAAGGTTTTTGGGAATGGTGAAGTACTGCTAAATGTTAAAATACGAGGTTTTTAACATGCGCACCGCTGCGAAGCACGGGGTTTTACGTTAATTTATGGTAGACAAAGTTGTTCATTAAAGACGGATGTTTTAGCGGTGGGTAAAATAAATGGAATATTAACGTAAATTTTCGAGGATCGCTTTCCCTTATCAGGGTTGGTGAAACAACATTTTTTATAAAATCGTAAGTGTGTTAGAAGCATTGCAATATTGGGCTTGTTTTATTCGCAATTCGAAGATCTTTTCAGTGGCATATTTTTTTACGAATGAATCGATAGATATACGTTCTATATTTGATAAATAAAGTTTGTTATATAAAAATTCGTAAATAGGTAAAAGCTCAAAGTCGTTTTAGTAATTTTTCGTATAGTTTGAGGGTGCGTTTTGTAAGTTTTTTTTAAACTCGAGAGTGATGAAGGGGTTTTATTATAATGTTTAAATACACGTTTGCCAAGGCAGTACTACATAATGTTATAGTATACTAATACGTATTAATGAGACGTGATATCTTACTTTTTTGTTTGCTAGGTATGAGTTTGGTATGCAGGTATGAGTACGAGTTTAGGGTGCGTTTGGCATGCAGGTATGAGTACGAGTCTATGGATTTGAAAGGCATAAAAGTTTGGTATTAGTATATGGGTTTGAAGAAACCCTTGAGATATGGGTATCCACTTTGAGGGCTATTTGCAAACCTTTCTAATTTTTTCATCTATATTATCATACTACCTAAATTTTAAGGAGCAACATCATCATCTCATCTTCATTGTCAAATTGCTTCCAAATCAACTCAATACCCAAGAAACCTGTAAGTACAACATCTTCATTCGTCGATCCGTCCCGTGCCGTAGTTGCCTTCCTCGTCTTCCCCCCGCCTCCCGTCTTCATGATCCTCGAATATATCAAATTCTTCAACCAATTTTGTGATGTTGTGATATGCCTCGCTTGATTTAGGAACTTGCATCAATATGTTCATGTTCACTAATATAATTCGATTGGTTCTTGTATTAATCTTGGACTTGAATTTTTGAGTTTGTTGATGGGTTTTTTTACTAGTGAAAATGATGAATTTGTATACACACAATACACAAAATGGTGAATATTGATGTTTGCTTGTTTGATGCTTTTTGGTTTTTTTTCTATTGTTTTGATTTTAATAATCTGTGGTATTATACTATTATTATTTCATAAATTTATATTTTCAAACCCAACTCTTATAAACCAAACATCACTTTTGAAACAATTATACCTATTTCTATTACACTTCATTCCCAAACCTATACCTATAGTGATTCCATTAAGCATACCAAACGCACCCTTAAAGTTTCTAAGTCGATGCTTTCTACTGATACGAATCTAAATAACTAAACTGCCATCTCAAAGTTAAATTCATTGATGAAAGTTACTCTCAAACTTGATAAGTGAAGACCGTGATAAGAGTCTAATCGTCAGGACGAGTTTCATTCATCATATTATTGTTTGAAGATACATTCAATTGACTTAAGATCAAGAATTAATTTCTTAACACTGTCTCAAGGAGGTTACATTCATGCAACAACCTATGGAATCTGTTTGAGTAGCCATCGAAGTTTCGGATACCCAGCCTCAAAAAACTTAAAATGGTGTTAGTGCTTGTGATGAGTTCGTTTGTTTTTCTGAGAACAATTTATGTGGTAAGTATTAGGATTATAAATGGGTATATGTAAAATGTGGTCTGATGTATGATAGCCTAGGAATCAAGGCCCTCAAATCTTCTACCCTACAAGCATTTTTACCTTAAGACCTTAAATGCCTTGGTACTGTACTCTCAGAAAGGAATTTCCTTGGTCAATGGAAGTATGTTTTAGACGTGTGTGCCCAAGTATAAATGTTTGAGATGTAATGCTACTCACCAATGGTTTCTTAAATTTGTCAACTTCTATCTATAGCAAAACCAAATTACTACATTGCCATCATGAGGAATTGTTGCATAGTCAGTAACACGCTAAGCAGCTTTACACCTCATTGCACAGATCATAAGGATATAGTAAAAATCCTAAGGTGCCTCAACGACACTTGGAATATTATTCTTTGCACTAATATAGGATACAGCTGAGGAGTTTGACATTCACATTTTAAGTATGTTGCACTTCCCTAAAGTCAAAGATCTACCCAATAATATCCTA
>BQNB010003648.1:4534-43169 GCA_026074375.1 Tanacetum coccineum | reverse complement strand
TTTAAGGTGTAGTTTAGCACTAATCAATCATCATAATATATCAAGTCAATATCATAATATCATTTTTACAAAGTACATTATTCCTATAATGTACCATTCGCAACGTTATATCAAAACGAGCTTTAAACCGTTATCGTATGCCTTTAAACCCTAATTCCATGAAGGGTTAACATCTAAAGTGAATGCACAAGCTACTAAAGCATATGTACAAGTAATATAACATCTCATTTGAAATATAAAATCTCTTCAAATCAAAGTACAAGTCCTTAAAAGCTCAATATACAAGTCATTAAGTATGATCTCCAAAATAGCCGTTTTACCTCCGTTTTCATTCTAATCTCTTCACCACCACTTGTGTACAAGATACTACACTCAATATACAATGTGTAAACCCTAATTATTCTATTCATAAACTTTCATACATCTTTTTACACTCAAAACCCTAATTCAAAACCCTAAACCCTAAAACCGAGCTAGTTTCTAAACCATAACCCGTTTCTTGGTTTTTATCCGTTTTAAACCTAAACCATTAATCAAATAAGTTGTAAATACTTAATTTACAATATTACAAATCCTATTTCATCATTATAACATCATTATACATGAATTAAATCCTAGAAACCCTAAAACAAAACCCTAATCTAGTTCTAACCCTAAAACCTAAAACTAGGCCCTAGTTCAGAATCGGATCAGTCTATAAAACATAGGATCTGGGCAAATCAATAGGTTCTGGGTATTAAGTGAAAACACTAGGTTGTAGCCCTATGTCTTGTGATCATTTTGCCGGTGGAATCAACCCGATTCGACGTCGGATGAATTAGTTATAGCCGAAATGGCAAAGGTGCGCAGATTCTGCACACCTGTAGTAAATGGCTATTATCTCTAAACTTTTGTATAGTAACCCCCAAATATGTAAAACTAAACGTTGTAGAGGACTCAAATATCTAACAATGCTCACTGGTTTGAGCTTCAACGGAGTTACGGTTTGCAAATGGCAACCATTTTACCAAGACTGATGTTGGCTGTCCAAAAACAGCCATGTATAAATCAAACCAAACACCCCTAAAACGTCTAGAACCACCTCCACCTTGCACCATAGCCTTCCTTACTCATCCCATAGCCTCTCCACATCACCCTATAGCTCCCACACATGTCCTCACCTGGTCTCTTAGCATCCTTAGTCACCAAGTTCCAAAATTACTATAAATAGGGGTGTTATGCCTCCATTTCAAATCATCCCCCACTTCCTCCTCTATAACCCATCATAGCAGCAATCCTTTGCTCTAAGAAGATCCTAAGAGATCCTAAGAAGTCTCAAGAACAGAAGTGAAGCAAAAGAAACCAAGAAAAGAAGCCCCGGAGTCGTTATTCTAGGCGTACGAAGCTAAAAGTCCCGATTCCGACCCATTTCTAAGCTATAAGCTCAAGACCAGGTTCTCTAAGCTTATATTCTGTATTCATACCTTTATAATGTTCATATGATCATGCTAAAATCATAATATAAAGCTTTGAACTCAAAAATCTATGTGTTATACCTTTTTGATCCAAAACCGTACACCCGAAACCCTAATTTCATGTTTTTACTTAATCTATAAGCTAAGCTTGTAAACTATTGTTATAATCTATCCCAATAAGCTTAACTAACATTAAAATAAGTGCTTTGATAAGTCATGAAAGAATTTGAGCTTAAAACCCGCGCGTTTTCATTTTAAAACCCTAATATGACCCGTTTTGCTTCCTAGCTTAACGAATCGTTAATTTAAACTTGCGTTGTGTTAAATCTTCATATTTTAGTTTATTATAACTTATAAATGTCTATTGAAATGTTAAAATAAGCTTGCATGGCAATTTGGACATGTTTTGTAATTATAATCCATGCAAGGGGTATATATCGTAATTTTCAGAAACTTATAACTAAAAGGACTAAAAGTGTCATTTTATCAAAGTTATAACTACAAGGGTCTATTATGTCACTTTTTAAAGTACAAGGTTTACTTGGTATATCTTTTAAACTTGAGGGACCAAAGTCGTAAAAGTGCAAACTCCAAGGGTATATTCTGCCACTTTTCAAACTCAAGGGTCTAAAATGTAACATTTTGAAAAAGTATAAAAACACATTCAAAACATTACAAGACATAACTTTAATTAACGCTTGACGTGCTTAACATTTCCAGATATTGAATAAAATGCTTAAAACTGCTTATGTTATAACTATTATATCATTCATCATCGATGTGCTTTCAAAAATCATGTCCCGGATTCATATCATACCACAATACTAGGGAGCTTCATATTAAGGAGTTTCATCTTGGTATTACGTTCTGACTGAGTTGTTGGGTTTACGATTTAAAGTGCCCTAGCTCCTCAAACGTTTACTGAATGACTTCTGAATTATGATGGCCCGAACGGTGTTATGATAATTTTAATATCAAAACCGACATCGATGTAAAATCTTACATATTCAATCAAACTAAGACTTGACATATATTACCCCAGGTTGCCCGTGACGAAGCCGTTACTTTCATTTCATATACATTTGCTATCAATTTCCCTATAACTGTTCAGGTGAGTTCATAGCCTCGCATTTCAATGAATATTTATTGCACTACAATCAGGTGAAGTTCCTAACCTCGCATTTACTTATTTACAGTTTTTATAAACCGCGAGGGGGATACATCTGTTACAAACTCTTTTACATCTCGTTATCTTTTAACAGTGTGAATACTTTTCCAAGACTTGGTGAGTTTATAGCCTCACTTTTAATCTCTTTAATGTTTTCATAACCCGTGAGGGGGATACATGCTATAAATTACGAATACAAGTGTTTTTCCAAGTTTATATGCTATCCTGAATATACCATATCCGACTAATTGACTAAGTTACTATATGCCAAAAAGTCCTCGTTATCTCATGGACCATTAATCCACTTTCGGGTGAACGCAAATATTGTGATTGATCTAATCGGGAATTGACGACTTGTTTGTGTTAACCGGAGTAGGTAAACCAACACACTATATTTGAATTTCATAGGTATATGGCAATTACCTACACCGAGGGCCATTATCTATATATATATATATCACATCATTTTGGGTATATATATACACTAGTCAGTTTGTGTGCCATGAGCTTAGACCAAGACCAAATCAGACCAAACAGACCAAAAGATGAAACGCTAATAATACACAAGTTACTATGATAAATGTATTCGTGCAATTATTTAAAAATAACGGGTATATAATAACGTGACCCAAGATCATAACAATACCATTTTCATAATAATTGTGTTTTAGTAACATTAATTACACTATACTTATATTCAAACTATTTATCAGACCTATGACTTTTCACTCAACCATTGTGTTTACATTTTTAGCATGTTTATCTCAGGTAATTGAGCAACTTGCGCCGGAGTGACATGGACTGAAGATGGCTAAAACTTGTTATCATTCACATTGTATGTAACTAGATTTTGGGACCTGCCTTTGTAAAACTCTGATTGAAATGAAATGAATAACGAATCTTTTGACAAACTCACCTTTTGGGTTGTTTTCTATGATTATGATTGTTGTTTCCATGAAGTAATACCCCAGATTAGCTTCCGTTGCTATATTGTAAAAATGGGGGTGTTACAGTAGCGTACCCATCCGCTCCCAAATCTGTGATTTCCTGACATGCTAACATGAAGTACATGCACGACAATCACTATACTTAACATGTTTATTCCCGGGACATGCAAGCGTCCAACCAATCGACATTGAGTAGGCGTACTCATCCGCTCCCATAATATAAACCAACATGTAGCACATAACATATAATAGCCAGTTAAAAGTCCATGTACAAAGTAAACACATAATCACAGCAATCTAAATCATTTTAAAACACTTTGCATCATTTTCATCCAAAGTTTAAAACACAGTAAAAAGTGGGACTATGTAACTCACCTGAATGCTCAAAATGCAGCTTCCAATTCCTATCACGCAACTATACAAATAAATAAACACGGTTACACTTGACCAAGCTAAAAGCTCTAGTCCATGTAACACACATATGATGGATGTCTAAGGGTTTGATTAACCACCATGGGTCACCCCGACACCATGCCCAAACTTAACCACTTCATTAACACATTACACTAGTCAACTACAATTTTATTCAAAAATGCAAAATTTTAGTGTATCTTTACCAACTTAAAAACCATACTTGCTGACCTTAATAAATTATACCAAAAATTACCTAAGTTCATTTATGAGTTTACTAACTACCTTGTGATTCCTAAGAAACCATTACATAAACAACTATCCCAAATAAAATTCAACTTCAAAACTGTCCCAATTCGAATCTGATTGCACACTAAAAAGTATGGCCTTAAATATCATACTTAGACACACAATCAGAAGCTCTCCTTCTAGGGTTTCTTTCTATACATATTGAACTTAATCTTTGTACATTGGCTAACCTTAATTCCACATTTAAGTTAGGGTTTTACCCTCCTAAACATAACCTAAATCTGACCCGTATTTACTGTTTTGACAACTTTTCTTGTAACCAATATTTAACCAACTTACCGAACTCAAAATAATTAAGACCGGACTTTTTGAAAAATAGACTCTTTGAACTACAATTTAGGCACTGGAATCATATCAAAACATGTTTTTATCAATGAGATATCATCAGTTGAACACAACCCTAAATTCTGCTCAACTCTAAATCATGTTTTAACACGATCTAATCCTAACCATTTACACCCACATGATCATAATTAAATCCTAATCATTATTCCATCATTATAGTTCATATATAATATGATTTTTATGTGAACCCTAGATCCATCATAACTTATGTTAACAATGATTCTTGAACGTTCTTGGATCAAGCACAAAATTCGGCAACTCTTAGGGTTTTGGGGCTGATATTGGTCGACTAAATGGATGGGAGGGCAGAATTATGAGCTAGGTTATTGGTATTTATACCCTAAGTGTCCTTATCCCTTAAGTTTTAGAGTTTGACTAAGTTTAGGTTTCCAATCCCTATCTTTACTCTTTTGGCCGATCGTCCCCTATTTTATATTATATATATAATATATATATATATATATATATATATTATATAATATATATATAATATATATTATAAATAATTTTTATTTTTTATTTAATTATTAATTAACTAATTATCTTAATTACTTTAAGTTTTCATAAAAACTTAAGCTAATTTGGGTAAACCTTTTCACATAAACGCAACTACTTAATATTCTAAAAATAACTTTTTATTTCACTTTTCACTTTCTATATTTAGAAAGTCCACTATAATTATCAAAATTTCACTCACTTATTTCCAACATGCTACATTTCCCATAAACTCTTAACACAAAATCATCCAACTATTGACGTATTATTGCATGCAATACGCCATTCCTTTCCATTATCACTACACGTGAACAAATGGAATACTCATCACCAAACACAAACGCACTCAAAATAAGATGATCACACACCTTACAATGACATCATTCACCTATTCAAATCACTTAGCACACATATATAACACATAGCACACAAGAATCATACAAAATGAACTCTTAACCATTTCTAAAGGTATCACTAACCTGATTAAATCACGGTTGTCACAATATCCACTCTTTTAGGAAATCTCGTCCCGAGATTTAACTAATAGGCTCAACAAATCGGTCCACGAACAACTGTGGATACTTAATCCTCATCTGGTCTTTGTATACCCAAGTAAACTCAGGACCACGTTTCGAATTCCATCTAACTTTCACAAGCGCTATCTTCCTACGTTTTAACTTCTTATATAGCTAGAAAATGAGCTAACTTGGTCAGTCTATCGACCATCACCCAAATCACATCATACTCACTACTTTGACCTTGGAAATTTAGTGATAAAATCCATGGTGATTCTATCTCATTTTCACTCAAGTATCTCAGGCTGTTACAGCAAGCCAAAAGTCTTTGACTTTACAGCCTTCACCTCTTAAACAAATCCGACAATTGCTAACATTGATAGCTATATCCTTTTCTATACGTGGCTAAAAATACATATCTCCAAGGTTATAGTACGTCTTATCTGCTCCCAGATGTACCAAGTACCTTGATGCATGGGCATTATCCATTACACTTCCTACCAATAGAACCCAAATTCGATTCATAAAGTATAAACTCTCGTCTCCTTTTCTTTCCATCTATTGATCTAGCCAACGTAGCCTTTCTGCGAGTACGTTCTCTTGCTTGAACGCCTCACTTTGGGCTGCCAGTATCATTCCTCTTACACGTCTTGATTTCACTCTCCCCTTTCTACTCAATGTATCACCCACTACACTCGCTTTATCGGAGTATCACACAAATCATTCTTCATAGTCTGAAAAGCCTCTTCTTGTTCTAAGCTCCACTCATACTTCTGATTCCTCTCAGTTAGGGAAGTAAGGGGGTTCAATAATCTTTAAAAAATCGCGATGTATGTCGGTAGTAACCTGCCAATCCTAAGAATAATCATCCAATTCCTTACTGCCTCACTCTTACTCGGGTCTACGTAAATACGTTATGGTTGACCACGTGACCAAGAAAATGCACTCCTTCCAACCAAAACTTACACTTAGAAAACTTAGCATACAACTTCTCCTTCCTCAGTGACTCCAACACTAACTTCAAATGAACTTCATGTTCTTCCTTCGACTCATGAGTAGAACCAAAATGTCCATCAATTGAAAACGTATAACAAACCAACCTAAGTACGGTTTGCAAAACTCGTTCATTAGTCCATGACAATTGCCGGTGCATTGGTTAACCCAAAAGGCATAACCGTAGACTCAAAATGTCCGTATCTCATTCGAAATGCGGTCTTTGGAATGGCATCCTCATGCACTCGTAGCTGATGATAACCTGACCGAAAATCTATCTTTAAGAAAGGACACGCTCCTCGTAACTGATCAAACATGTCATCAATCCTAGGGAGTATATAACGGTTTTTACCAGTTAATTTGTTCAACTCCATATGATCAATATACATGCGAAAAGAACCATCCTTCTTCTTCATGAATAACACAGGTGTTCCTCACGGAAAATTACTAGGTCGTATGAAACCCTTATCTTGCAACTCTCAAAGTTGTTTAGACAATTCTTGCATTTCCGAGGGGGCTAGACGATATGGAGACTTCGCGACTAGCGTCGCTCCATGAACCAAATCTATACAGAACTCAACTTGTCGTGGTGGTGGTGGTCATTGACAAATGTTCCGGAAACACATCAATAAAATCTCGTACGACGAAAATATCACTCAATTTCGGTTCATCTACCTTTGTGTTCATTAAGGTTTTCACGACTCCTTGAGTACATTCACCATGAACCCGAAGTATCTCATCACCTTCCAACGGTATTCTAACCACCTTCTCATAACACACTATCACAAACTTCTTCTTGGACAACCAGTCCATTTCCACAATCACATCAAAGCTTCCATGACTTAACGGTATCAACGAAATCCAAGGGTTACGAATAATCGAATAGGATAACAAACGAATATCGAGTCAAAGGCTAGAATGCATATAGGAGATTACACATATGCAAATAGACGTGGATCAAATGACATAAGAATCCTTTGAAAGAAAGGATACGTATATGCACCGAGTGAAAACGCAACGAAAGAAAATCAACAGGTGTACCACGACAAATGAACACATAAAAAAATATCAATACGAAAGACGGAAATTCTTATACCAATTATCGACTTTACTCGAAAGGCCAAATTAAATAATGTTTTTATAAAAATCAATTTAAATTAAGAAAGTCACTTTAAGTATAAAAATCATTTTAAATAATAATGAAATTGTCTTAAATGTAATCTTTGAAAAAATTATTCTGGTTGTCATAAAAATCTAGAGATGGATGTTTTGTGACAGACGATATTGGTATATCTAATGGGTGTATCCTACCTTAACACTATGAATCACTTAAACCTGTTGTCATATATAACATAAAATCTATTTACAAAGATCATTTTTTACAGAGTTTTCTCCAAAACACCAACACAATACTTCTAAATGGGTTTTTTATAATTAGATTTAATTAGAAATATGTTACGCAATCAAAAGGGA
Source organism: Tanacetum coccineum (assembly GCA_026074375.1). Taxonomy (NCBI): domain Eukaryota; kingdom Viridiplantae; phylum Streptophyta; class Magnoliopsida; order Asterales; family Asteraceae; genus Tanacetum; species Tanacetum coccineum. The sequence continues at coordinate 35,059 of BQNB010003648.1, read as the reverse complement.
CCCCTTAATACCAAAAGGGATCGTAAAACACCTTATAGACCTACACAATTTATTGTTTGAAAACGAAAGAAAAATACCAGAAACAATACTCAATTAAATTCAAACGAACTAGTACAAGAAAACTCTGCAAGAGTTAGTACCAAAAGTCAATACGTAAGGTCTTATCCAAAAATAACTATCAATAGAAAACATAAAAGCATCAGATACTAACACGTCGCCAAGGTTATGAAAACCAAGGGAATATACAAAGAAGGGAGGGTTTTTAAATAGTTTTAGTAGGGTAAATAGGGTTTCAAGTATAGTGTTGTAGGTTTTTTTAGTCAATACTTGCTTGGTGGGTTTTCACACAGTAGGTGTAAGTAATGATCCAACTAATATGTTAGGAACAATTAGTGTTAAAGAAACTTTGATTACTCATACGAGTATCAATGCAACGAAAAATGACTAACTGAAACGCGCCTATATCCGAAACCGGCAAGATCCAAATAAACAATCGAGCAACGAGCAACCACAATAATAATAATAATACTAGGTATCTGCAAATACTAGATAGAGGAGAAACTTACTATCTATACAACTCAATTTAACATATCCTCAAATTAGGGTAAGAGAATAATTCTCTATCCATACCACCATCATTTCTATGAGGGGGGGAAAATACACATATAAAAAAACATATTACACTACCACCTTACAACTAAACACAAATAAATGCAATCATGGTCACAAGTCTACGTGTGTGATGCCTTTATAATTATGTTGGCCACCATAATTATAAGTGCCTCCTTTTACACATGTACTTACTTCCAAGATTACCCATTTCAATCATAATTCACGTATAAGCACATATTCCATATTGTACATCTTAAACCACTCTAAATTAACACACAAAGGATACTTCATCAAATAACTACTTACTTATATCAAAATAAAATCAAAACGACATAAAAGAACGAAAGTCTCGCAACGACTCCCAAAATACAAAATATCTGAAAGAAATAATCAATAACAACATAACGAGGTAAAGGACGAGATAAACTTATGTTGGGCCTCGCTTGGTTTTGACTTTGCCTCCGCAAGAATCACCCGACTTCGTAGGTCCAGCCCTATTACAGGCATCCGACAAACGATCAACTATCCTATCTCCTTCGGTTCCACAAGAGGCTCCTTATAACGCTTAAGTCCAGTTGGGAAAACGGCTCCCCAATGAGACTTCTTACGGGTAGGGAAAAACATAGCTAAAATACTAAGAACGTAATACATATCATATCAAATAATGGTAGGCAAAATAACTAAAATGACAACTTAGCAAAATATAAGATATATAAGCTATGCAAAAATAGAGGAAAAGCATAGCAGTTATAGCATCAAACACTTAAGCCCTAAATGCATCTACATGAAGGACCCCTAGGTTATAGTCTAGGCTCAACCATCTACTTCTCTATAACCAATGGCTCTGATACCAATCTGTCACACCCCGCCAAGGAAGAAACACGAGGTGCGACGAGAGAGGGAATCATTACAACACATTGATATCTATATAGAGAAACTAAAATATGCATAAAAATACAAGGTATAGACACACAATGTCATGAAAATACCCAAACACATCAACAAAATCCAAAAGGCGTCTGACATTGAAATATGAAGGTAGTTCATGACAACGTCATGACATGCAAACATTCATACATTCTAACAAAGAAAAACAATTAACATTCAACATCTAAAACAAATATCAAAATCTAGATAACTAAACTTTGTCAGCGGCCTACGGTCCATCTAGCCACTTTTCCTAACTTTAATCTCATCCTGCTGAATACTTATACGCCAACACAATGGTTGGTGAGAAACATAGGTTTTCAGACACACATAATCAATCCGTTTATAAAATAATTTAACAAATTACCATGATTATAAAACAATACTTTGCATGACAATTATGCTAACTAACATACAAGCTAACATGCAATTCAATCCAATCAATCATTCAAACACCAACAAATCATATACTGGGTAGGCGTACCTATCCGATCCATCAAACACAAAGCAGACGACCCATATCGCCCTTAGATCATACCAAATCTCTTTCCCTCTAGCTCAGGCCATGGATACCCGTAAGTAACCCTCCTGACTAGGCCACACATCAATATCACATCACATAACATGTAGCACATAACGCATATCAGTCACATAATAGTCCATGCATTTACAATAACACATAATCACAGGAATTAAAACTCATTTAAACACTTGCATCATTTCCATCCCATGTTTAAAACGCAGTAAAAAGTGGAACTATGTAACTCACCTGAATGCTCAAAACGCAGCTTCCAATTCCTATCAAGCAACTATATAAATAAATAAATACGGTTACATGCGACCAAGCTAAAAGCTCTAGTCTATGTAACACACATATGATGGATGTCTAAGGGTGTGATTAACCATCATGGGTTACCCCGACAACTTCATTAACTCATTACACTAGTTAACTATAATTTGTTCAAAAGTGCAGAATTTTAGTGTAACTTTAGCCTCTTAAAACCCTTACTTTCCGACCTTCATAAATTATACCAAAAATCACCTAAGTTTTTTTATGAGTTTACTAACTACATTTTGATTCTCAATTACTCATTACATGTGCAACTATCCCAAATAAAATCCAATTTCAAAACTGTCCCAATTCGGATTTGATTGCACACTAAAAAGTATGGCCCTTATTACCCTACTTAGACACACAATCAGAAGCTCTCATTCTAGGGTTTATTTATATACATATAGCACTTACTCACTGTAGATTGACTAACCTTAATTCCACTTTTAAGTTAGGGTTTTACCCTCCTAAAAATGACCTAATTTTGACCCGTATTTACTGTTTTGACAACTTTTCTTGTAACCAACGTTTGACTAACTTCCAGAACTCAAAATCATTTGAGGCCAGACTTTTTAAAAAATAGACTCTTTGAACTTCAATTTAGGCTTTTGAATCATATCAAAACACGTTTTAAACATCCAGATATCATCAGTTGAACACATCCCTAAATTCTGCTTAACTCTAAATCATGAATTAACGCGATCTAACCCCAACCATTTACACCAATATGATCCTAATTAAACCCTAATCGCTTTAGCATGATTAACACATCCTTAATTACAGAAGTTTTTAAAACCCTAATGATCCACCATATTAATTTTAACATGATTTAAAGAAAACTAAACAACTAGGGTTAACGAACATACATAAACCTTGATTCTTGAACACTAAATCACCAACTTGTTCTTAATTAAAAAAAATCTTTTTTTACAAATCACCTAGCTTGATCTTGAATGAATAAAATCTTTTTTTTTCTCTCTGCCCTTGAGTTCAATCGGTAAAAGAAAATATAAGGGTTATGAGTTTGTATTTATAGTGTGGGGAAAATGATCTAGATAATTACCAAATTAAAATCCTAATTATACTAAAATTAGTTTTTCCCTTATTTAGAGTCCTACTAGGATTGGACTTTATTCTTTTTTTTCTAAAATTCATATTTACTATTCATGTATAAAAATATATATATATATATATTTTAATCTTTTATTAGTTAATTAATACCTTCAAGACCTTTAGTTTTTATAAAAACCCTAAGCTAATTGGTAAAACCTTTTTCTCCTTATAAACTACTTTCTAAAAATAACTTTTTATTTCCTAATTCACTTTCTATATATGGAAAGTTTACTACCAACTTCCATATTTCAACCATATTATTCCTTTCCCATATCACACACTTCCTATAAACGCTTAATCCTTAAAACCAAGTATTGACGTAGCAATGCATGCACACGTCTTTCATATCCATTATCACCACACGTGAACGAATGGAATACTTAACACCAAACTCAAACACACTCAAAATGAGATGCCCATACACCTCAAAATGATATCAAACACATAATTAACTCACTTAGCCCACATAAATTCACATAGCACAACACTTACATACATAAAAATGAACTCTTAGCCATTTCTAAAGGTTTAAACTAACCTGCTCAAATCACGGTTGTCACACTACCTCCTTATCTGATGCTTCATGCTCTAGAGGCTCATCCTCATCCTCAATCAACCAACCATTCATGTTGCCTTCTCGTTGGGGCAGTCGGTGCGGAGCAAATTCATTCCTTTGAAGCTCTGGGTGATCAACAAATCCATACTTATTTAAAGCTCTAGGTTGTTCAGTTGGTTCTTCCTCTCCTGATGAGTGGTACTCAGGGAATTCAGAGATTTCTCCATCTTTTGAAATCATCGTCATTTCCCTCACTAGGATCCATTTTCCTCCTACTTGTTTCTTAGTCAACTTCTCTTCAATTCGGCGCGGATACAAGCCTTTTGGTATTCGGACTCTACGGTTCGTATGCTTCATCTTAAGCTTCGTCTCTGGATCAGTAAAACGCTTGCGTCCAGTTGCGAAGGCGATTCCCCAATGAAACTTAGCACGAGACGCACGAGCTGGAGGAGACATGACTAAAATAACACAAAGAAGGGTATATATTATTAGATCCCCATATTGAAAAGTATATATATATATATATATATATATATATATATATATATATATATATATATATATATATATATATATATATATATATATATATATAGCAGTAATGCAAAAATAGCAAAAATTAAAGCTTTTTATGTAGCGAGAAAATATAGTAGATACGTACATATACACTTAAGCCCTAAAATGCAACTATATGAGGGACTCCTAGGTTATAGTCTAGGCCAAACCACCAACTTCTTTATAACCAAAGGCTCCGATACCAATCTATCACACCCCGTCAAGGCGGAAACACGAGGCGTAACATCATGGATATCATCACAACACAATGGTGTCAACAACAGAGAATCACTACATGCATAACTAGAAATAAAAAGACAAGAATTTTTGTCATGACCAAATCAAAACACAGGAACAACATCTTGTATTAATGAAAAAGGGGTCTCATCAATACAAGGGCAATGTATCACAAACCTATTAAAAAAACATTTAAGAATTCATGCAAGCAAAATACGAAACGAAATCAAATGATAACTTCCAAATGCAGCCTAATGGTCTCTCTAGCCACTTTTATTAACTTTGGTATCTTCATAATGCTCACCTAAAAATGATGCTTAAAACATCAACACAATGGTTAGTGAGAGTCATAGCTTTTATGACACCGATACAAAAGATTTAAATCAATTACTGTAATTATAAAAAAAAAACAAAACATGGCAGGACAATTAAGCTGGCTATTATACATGTTAGCATTCATGAAACCAACAATTACCATTGGGACGGAACGTGTCCCCCGATCCAAACCACAAAATATAGTCATGGAGAGGAATGTTATCCCCAATCCTAGACTCTTGGTACCGTATCCGCACAGGTTCATTCCAACACAAAGTAGGCGAAACCTCTTACCCACAAAGTAGGCGAAGACCAATGCAACATCATACAACATGCATCACATAACATATAATAGTTACTTAAAAGTCCATGAGTAACTTAAACCACATAATCACAGCAATCAAAACATTTCAAAACATATTTTTACATCATTTCCATCTCAAGAAAACATAGTAAAATGGGACTATGAAACTCACCTGATGCTCAGCTTACATGATGCTCAGCTTACATGACAAGATCTTGCACACAATCTAATCATAACAAAACACAAGTTACACTTGGTTAGGCGAATGCCCAAGCCAATGTAACAATAATATGATGGACCTCTAAACCTAACACTAAGTTTATGATCCTTTATATGCATCTCCCAAATCATTTTCATACTCTATGTAGTCTTAACCATTAACTTCTAACTTTTTAGTTTTCTTCAGAAATTTGTAGTTACTTTATGACCACAAATAAAATACTAAAACACCTAATTGATGGTTTTCCATTCATTCTCTAGTTCCCCAATGAGTTGTGAGCTACTGTGATTTTTTATAAAAAATAATATTAAGTGGAACTATTTTATAAAAATTCATCCTTACAAAATACTCCTGATCGGAGTCTGAACGCATCACGAAAAGTTTGACGTCCTTAAAAATACATAGAAAATGTTTTATCGCTAGCCCTTCGAACGGGAGTTAATAAACACCTAAAATATGACTCTCGATTTTTTGCTAACCCAAATTTGAACTTTAAGTGGAGGTTTTACTCCTCGAAATCAGACCTAAATTTGACCCGAATTTACTGTTTTGACAAAGTTTTTTGCGAAAATTATTTGACTAACTTCCCGACCTCAAAACCTTTCGCGCCAGAACTTTATTTTGGAAACTTTTGGCATAAAGTGACTTAGATCACAAGCAATAATATGATAACATATATTTAGAAAACACTTGTATTCATAGTTTATAGCATGTATTTGCCTCACGGGTTTATGAAAACATTCAAGAGATTTAATAGTGAGGCTATGAACTCACTAAGTCTTTGAAGAGTAATTACATTGTTATAAGATAAACGAGTATGTAAAAGAGTTTGTAAACAAGCATGTATCCCCCTCGCGGGTTTATAAAACATGTAAATAAGTAAAGACGAGGTTATGAACTTCACCTGATAGGTAGTTGTAATAAATATTCTAAAATGAAAGCTGATGACCTTATCACAATCTTAATAGGGAAAGTTGATATAGCAAAATGATAGTAAACAGCCACGTCATGCAACCTGAGTAAATATGTCAAGTCTTAGGAAGATTGTACTCCAGAACTTTGGTTCTAAGAGTTTAATATTGTTATGAGTTTGATTGGAGATTTTGGAATTATTGTATCACCGTTCGGGCCATCATATTTCAGAAGTCATTCAATAAACGTTTGAGGAGTAGGGCACTTTAAATCGTAAACCCAACAACTCAGTCAGAACGTAATACCAAGATGAAACCCCTTAATATGAAGCTCCCTAGTATTATGGTACGATATAAATTCGGAACATGATTTTTAAAGAGCACATCGATTATGAATTATATAATAGTTATAACATAATCGGTTTTAAGCGTTTTGCTCAATAACTGGAAATGATAAGCACGTCAAGCGTTAATTAAAGTTATGTCTTATAAGGTTTTGAACACATTTCTACACTTTTTCAAAATGTTACATTTAGTCCCTTAAGAATGAAAAAAGTCAAAATATACCCTTTGAGTTTTCACTTTTACAAGTTTGGTCCTTCTAGTTTAAAAGATGTACAAAGTAAACCTTGTACTTTGGAAAGTTACATAATAAACTGACCTGTAGGCAATTTATACTATATATATAATATAATATAGGTGAAAATAAACAAATCACTTTAAAAATCCAAAAAGCAATAAGTTTAAATTCACAAATAAAAATATATATATCCGAAAGTATCGGTTTCTCGCTTCGTTACACACAAAGTTTAAAACCGGACCCGGGTCGTTATGTCCCAACGAGGCGTGAATTTGAAAATCGAGAATCGGTTTGGGAATTATGCTTGAATAATCAAAGATTTGATTTGGAATATATTTCTACTAATAAAGTGCAAAAAATAACTAAAAGAAAGAGAACAAGAAAGACAATTAAAGATACGGGCTAAAAACGTTAACGGGTATTAAAAACGCGTTCTAAAAAAAACTAAATTATCAAAATTTAAACCTAAAATGATTTTTTAACTTTTAATTAACCTTAAGTGACTAAAATGTAAGAATAAAGAAAACTAGACTAAAAACGAAAGCGATTTAAGCTTAAAAACACGGAAAACGTGAACGGGATCGAAACCCGCTCTTTAAAAAACCAAATTTTGCAAAATTAATCCTACGGATGCAAATTTATTTTTTCTAGGTCCTAAATGGTAAAAGAAAATTAAAAAAAGTATTATATTTTTTGGATTTTTATTTAATTTATTATGATTTAAAAACAGTTTTAAAAAGAAAAATTAATTAAAAATACTAAATAAAATGGGAAATATATGAAAAATTCAGGGAAAGTAGCTTGAACAGTGAGGAATTTAAGAAAAATGGAGTGGTGCAAACAGCTTATCAAATAAGCTGTTAAATAAGCTAAAACAGCTTATAAGCTTAAAAGGCTAAAAAGACTATATAAATAGAACAAGCTAAATATTAACTGAAAAAGACCCTAGGGCGAATGGTTTGTGTGTGCGTGTGTGAGGCTTTGCTATGGTAAGGGAGAGGTCACAGGTTCGAACCCTGTGCCTCCCTTTTTGAAAAACATATATTTTTTTTAAAACTTTTTGCACAAGTTTAAATAGGACATAAAAATAAGAACTTTTTACAACTACAACTTTTTAAGAAAAATCATAAATAAGCTGGAAAAGAGCTTTTAAAAACAGACATAATGCTTAAAATAACTAAGGCAAAAGATAGCTAAATTATTAGCTTTTAAAGACTAATAAGCAATGTAAAAATGGGAAATAAGCAAAGACAAACAACTAACTATAACCAATAAGCATATAGGAACAGAAATAAGCAAATAATATAAGCAGAAAAATCTTAAAAAGCTAAAAAGCACTTTTGCTAAAACTGGCTAACTAAACAGCAAAGGGGGCACATTTGGGCTTTAATTATAAGCATTCAAGAGGATCCTTGTGGCTTTGAGACTTACACAGCCTTAAAGCTTATCTTATAAGCTACAAGGATCAACAAACAAAAATGATTTTGAAATATATTTAGACTATGAAAAAGGCTAGGAGAAAAGGACTGTTTGAACTCAGCATGTGCTGAGTTTTTAAAGGTTTTGAAAATGCCAAACTGCAGGCTGGTTTTTAAGCTAGAAAAGGATTGGTAAAAGCTAAAATGAGCTGAAATAGAAGGACTTTATACATTAATAAGCTTGCAATATCAAATTCAGATCTTATGGTATCTTGACTCTTACTTAAAATTGCTAATGAAAAGAGGAGCTCTAACCTTTAAAAATGGGACTTAGATAAATGACAGAATTGGCTAATACACAAACCATATTAGCAGACCTGTGTAACCTATTTTCTACTTCATTTGGAGACTTAAAAATGCATGAAAATAACACCCTAAAGCTATCAATCTACTTTTAATCAAATAAGCTGGAATTTCACAAAATAACACCACAGATTCAAACAATGCTTAAATCTACCTTAGAACTTGAGATTTATACTTTGAGAGCTCATAAAAACTTATTTGTAGACTGAATTTAAACTAATTAAAACTGCCTGAAAAGCTAAAATGCAGTGTAACCCTCTTTTGACCCATTTTGGGTCCTTGACCCAAACACCCCTTTAACTTTTAAAATCTAATTTAAACTGAAAGACATATTAAGAAAACTCAAAAGAACTTAGGACAGATTAATCATAAGGCATAATAAAGACATTTAACCAATTAAAACACAAAATTAAGCACTTAAAATAAGCAAGGTGAAATAAGCAGTATAAAAGCTAAAACAGACAATTTTAAATGAAAACTTAAACTAAGAACATTTAAACATTAAGAGAGCATAAATAAGCATTTGACAACAATAATAAGCAAGGTTAAGCAGAAAATAAGCACAATAAGCTATGCTACAGTAAATAAGCTAAAAAAAATGAAAAATAAAACTTACAATCCCCTTTGCTTAAACAAGGGCTATCGAATGCTCAATGAGCTTATCAACAAGCTCTGGCTTATCCAAATAAGCCAGTAAATACCCATAAGCTCTTTCATTGTAAGCTTATCATCCAAATTAGCTATTTGAGGTGATTTTGAGTAAAGGAGCTTTAAAACAGGAAATTTAGTTTAAACTTTTTGAGAAAGCTTAAAAAGATTTTGCAGGTGTAAAATTAACTTATGGAAGGCTTGTGAAATGACTTTTGAAGTAAATAAGCTAAGTGTGTATAAAGAACTTACAAGAAAGATTTGCATAAAACTTAAATTTCATTAAAACAGTAAAAGCTTACAAGACTTAAAAGTAAATGACTGAATTTAAATTACATAAAACTTAAGAACATTAAAAGTAAAAAAAAACTAAAGCTACCCTCCTCTTCTCTTTTTTTCTTCTGTCTTCATTCTTTTTATATAAGCTGATGAAGTCCTTTGCCTTCTCTTTCTTGTGTTTTTGTTGTGTGAGGAAACCAAGCACCATCCTGACCCTTGAAATTTCTTGTTCACCAAGCTCATAAATCACAGCCCTTGATTTGGTATAACCAATAAGACTCTAAGGGATTGCCAGCGTGTATTGTTTGTTTGTGGAGTGGGGTTGTAGTGTTTTAGAGTGTAGTTGCAGGTGTGGGGTGAAAACGACAGTGAATAGTAGGGTTTTGGGTATTGGCGGGAAATGGGGGTTGTTCGGTTTGGGAAGATATACAGTAACGTTAGTGGGAAGTGGCAAAAATGACCCCCCAACTTGTATGGTTGAATTACACCCATAGTCCTTGTATTGTTCATCGTTGATCCTTGAGGTTGGGTTGGTGTTTGCACCGTTAGTCCTCAGGGACTAACAATGTTAGTCCTCAAGGACTAACAATGTTAGTCATTGAAGGACTAACGGTGTAAGTATAAAAGGGTTAATGGTTAATGGTTGTTAAAGGTTTAAGGATTGGGCCAGTATTAACTGTTTGGGTCGGTTAATAATAAAAATGGGTTTTTAACAAAGTTAAGTCTTATAAGACTTTCAAATAAAAGGTTAACGGGCTGTCCCGACCCATTAAATGGGTACGGGTTTGCCCATTAACTTTTTCTTCGGTTTCAGCTCTGACTTTGACTGTTGACTTTTTGGTCTTTGACTTTCACGCTTTTCCATTCCGTGCTCGGTTTTGTCGTTTTTGGCTTGATTTTTCGTCCTTTTCTCAGATATTCGTTTCTTGCACAACATAAGTGAAAACATACAAATACAATTTATTTTTGGCACGTTTTTGGTCATTTAAGTTTGATTTTAAAGGTCAAAGGTATGTGTATTTAGGCACATACCATAGACCCCTATAGTTATAACTTTAGAAATATGGCAAAAATAGTCCTTGTACTTATAAGTTTTCAAAAGTTACAGTATATACCCCTTGCATGAAAATAATTTACCAAACAAGTCCAAAATCCATAATAATGATATTTTTCAATATGAAAAGTAATTTACAGGTTATATCTTATTAATATAAGCTAAAATATGAAGGTTTAACGTAACAAAAGTTCAAAATAATGATTCGTTAAGCCAGAAATCAAAACAGGTCGAATTAGGGTTTTTAAACGAAAACGCGTAGGTTTTTAATTCAAATTCTTTCAATAATCAATAAAGTTGTTATATTAACATTAGTTAAGATGAATTATAACAATATTTAACCATTATAACCATTAGATTTAAGAAAAACACAAAATTAGGGTTTAGGGTTTCGGTTTGGATCAAAATGGTAAAACGCCTAGAATTTGAGATAAAAAGTTTTAACAAGAGTTCAAGCATGATCATATGAACATTATAAGAATGTAGGAGCAGGTATAAATCATAAGAAACATGGGTTTGAGCTTCGAAGATCAAAAATGGAGGAAAATGGGTCGTATGGGTTAAAATGCACTTGTACGCCTAGTTTTTCTTCTTCGGGGCTTCAAGGCTGCAATCTTTCACTTGATTTATGCACTTGGGACTTATTAAGACTCTCTTGATCAAAGATTATCTACCATTGATAGATAGAAAGAGGGAATGAAGGTGTGAATGAAATGAGGAGGGTGCGAGTCCTTTTATAGGCTCATTTGGACTTGGAGGCCAAGTAAAAGACTAGGATTGGTGTCAAGGCTATCATAGCTGAGTAAGAAGGGCTATATAGGTAATTTAGCAAAGCTATATGTAGCCATAAAGATGTGGAAGAGATTTGTGGAGGTTGAGGTGGCCGCAGGTGAGATTGAGCAACAAGGGAGGTATGTGGCCAATTTTCTAGCCAAGAAATGGGTTAAGGTGCTTGTAAGCAGCTTTATAACTGAAGTAGGATGATCATGGAGGTGTATGCTTGCTTGGTTAGACTTAAAATGGGTCAAAGTTGGTTAAAATGGGTTGCGGGTTCGAATGGCACAAAGTAGGGTTTTTAGGTTTATTTTTTGTATGCATTTGATTGGTAATGATGGGTTAAGGATTATAAGGCTTGTATTAAGAGCTTATAACAATATTTGATTAGTGGTTCGTGATCAAAATGGGTAAAAATGAGTAAACAGGTCGGGGTTTAGAGTTAGGGTTCAAACTAGGGTTTTTAGGATTTAATTTGCGTATATTGAGGTTATAATGATGGAATATGATTTGTAATGTTGTAAATTAAGTATTTACCACTTATTTGGGTAATGGTTTGAGTTTAGAATGGATAAAAACAAAGAAACGGGTCACGTTTTAAAAAATAGCTCAAGTTAGGATTTCTTAGTTTCATTTCTTGTAATTTCATGAAATGAGAAGGAATATGGAATGTATTTGAAGTGCATGAATTGCTTGTACCTTATACTTATTAGATTTTACAAGATTTCTTAGGAAAACGGAGGTAAAATGGCTATTTTGGATATTATGCATTAATGACTCGTACTTTATGCTTTAAAGGAGTTGTACCTTATTTTAGAGGGAATTCATATTCAAATGAGATGTTATGTTACTTGTACTTGAGCTTTAGTAGCTTGCACATTCACTTTAGATGTTAACTTTTCATAGAATTTGGGTTTTAAAGATTTATGATAACGGTTTAAGGCCTGTCTTGATATAATGTTGCAAATGGTACATTATATGAGTAATGTACTTTGTAAAAATGATATTAAGATATTGACTTGACATATTATGATGTTTGCTTGACATACATGTAGATAGGATTGCCATAGGTAGGTTGCGTGAGCTCGTTAACTTTAGTTATGCAAATTACATTGCATATTGAGATATTTGTAATGCAAGTAATGTAATAAAATGAAAAATTTCCCCGTAAAAAGGTGGTTCATATATAATAGATAGATAGTACATTGCATCTAACTTAATAAATGTATATTTACATTGATGAAAATTGCGGGTTGTTATATCTTTAGTCAGTTGTCCAACTCTGTTCAACAACTTCTCGCACTTTTCTATTATACTCGCACTTGTTCTCACTAAACAAGCGAGCATCTTCTAAGTTAGCTGGCGAGTTTGGGTTCGAATCACAGAGCAATGACTGCAATGCGAGAAAGCAAATCAGAATTTTTTTAAAGAATCTGAATGCAAAAATCATGATACGTACATAGAGCAAAACAAGAAGTTATGCAATTTAGATCATAGCTAACATATATCTATTATATATAAAGATTGAGTCCTCCTCATTAAATTGGAGGCTTCAAGAGGAGTACCACAAGCACACTCAGGCCATGGATTAATGCAGGCGTAGTTGTGAAAATAGTTACGCATACGCCTAATATTAGATAAAATATTACAGGTGATGATGATAGTTTTCTGTGTCGTATGCATGCTTCACCAAGTCCTATATCTTGGTTGGGCAGTCATACCGAGCATGTGATCGCAACCATGTTGAGTCTTTGTTGTTGCTACTGTATTCATATATCTAAGCCTCATTTATGTAGATTAACGATTTTGTCTATCGATCCTTATCTCTTTCTTTAAGCTACTACTGAGGTGTTGATATTTCAGTTGGGTAGATTAACGATTTTGTCGATCCATCCTTATCTTTTTCTTTAAGCTGCTATTGAGGTGTCGACGATTTACCTATTTCATTATCAGCAGGACAGTTACACTCAACGCGTAAAATGGGTAAAATCACGACACATTTGGAATTTTGTGGTTTGCCAGTTTAGGTTATAATAACTCTTTTTAAATTGTTGTTATGATAGGTACCAATGACCGGTCTAAAAGTTTCCGTTGGAACCGTGACCGCATACATCATATGCGTCATGATAATTTTTTAAAGTTTTTTACTCGCAGTGGTATCAGGTATGAATGCCCTCCCCTTTCTGTGAGCTTAAATTCTTTTAGCGTATATGATCTTACTGATACATATATAACAGGACAACAACATCATGCTATCGGGACCATGGTGAGAATATGGAGGGAATCAATAGGATGATGGCACAAACAATGGGATTAGAGATATCACTTATGTATACAGTCGTTACGATAACAATGTCAAACCTCTAACGACTGAATAACACGAGTGGAAACAAAACTGCTCAGGTACAACATTCTTGCCAGATCTTAGTGTAAATAATTTTAAACTGTATATATAATTATGCAGTTTATTATTGATCAAATTAAGCTACAATTTCTTAACAAGGTTTTGCTCGGTTTTGATGGGGAATTAGCTAGGGAACGTAGTGGTTAATTGCTTATGGGTTTTATGGCTTTTCGAAACTTTATAAATACAAGTATTGTACTTGCCATTGAGTCGGGGAAAGCAAAGCGCAATGCTTCTATGGATTGAAGTACGTAGCCATTTTATGTTTCATCGTAAACGGTCTATCAACTACTAAATAAAGATTTATGAATGGGCTCATGTAGAGACTTATGGGCTTATGTTGTAGGCTGTAATGTACTAGCCATTTTATGTTTGATATGATTTGTATTTGTTTTTAACTTTTAGATTGGTTTAAAACGATTGAGAATAACATGTAACTCTTAGATTTTTAGTGTATAAATGTCATTACCTTTTTATTTATTGGATCAATCTTTATAAAGATAACATTTGGATCTTCTATGTTTAAAAATGATATCTTTTTAATAGATTTGGATCTGTTTATGAAAAAGCTATATTGTTTTGTTATTTGGTTTGTATATGAAACCATGTAAATCTTGGATATGATATTTGTATATATTTGGACTTTGACCTGCATATGTTTACAAGAATCTACTTCTTGATATATAATAAATCAAGTGATTATGTTTTGAGCTTTTTAGTTAAGTAAGTCTGCATGTGTTGTTTCATAAGTCCAAAAAATGGGGATTACCGATCAAATGTAATAACTCGATGGTAAGATTAGGACAAACAACATTTTGTACAACAAAAAGATCAAACGTTTTTATTTGTATATTGTTGTATATATGCATCTTGAATTGCATTTTTAATGAGCATCATAACTGTGATTGTCTTTTAAGCCATTTAATTGTAAGTTTGATCTTAATGTGCATTTGTTTATAATGCACCGTGGTCCATTTTCGAGTTGATTTAATTTGCAGTGATTGATAACAACTACATTTTTACCCAAGAACTCATATCACACTTCGTAGAAGTAAAAATATGATTTTACCCAAGAACGAAGGCCGGTGCATCGCACGGGTTTGCACGCCTCGTTCTTTAGAATTTCAACATAGCTTAGTTACATCACGTAAAATGAATGGAAATGGCAATAAATGCAATTAAAGAACTACTGTTGGATATCATTGCTTACTTTTTTATTGATATTTCGACAAAGATAATGCCTACTTCCTGTTTTACAAGATGTGGTTGCTTAAACATTTCGGATTTTGCCAACTATATTAACACTATCATCAGATTTAGCAAATGAAGTATAGTAAACACATCTAAACAGATATTGTCGTCTTCAAACCAGCTAACAAAGAGACAGGGATAGATACATTTAAAGATATTCGTTTTAGCAGATGATGGCAATTCTATTTACCAGGTCCGGATTTGGGCCTGTGCAGGCTGCCTAACTGCACAAGGCCCCCAAATCCAATGGGGTCTATTTTTTAGAAATATCTCTTCCGGTCCACTTCTACTTCTTTTGGGCCCGTGTGTTATACCTTATATATTAACAAGGAAAGATTACCCGCGCGTTGCTGCGGGCGTTATTTTTTCGCGCGTTATTACGGGGCATTTTTTTTGTTCCGGTTAATTTCTTCGGTCTCATGTTTAATAGTTTGTTTTTTTCCTCATATTAAATGACAAATTTTTTTTTTCAATAAAGGAGATATTTTTATTTTATTTTTTGGCCCAGGCCGATAGAAAGTCGTAAACGTAATTTTTTTTTTCTTCTTATTTTTGACAAAAGAAAGAGGGAGTATAAAGTTTTTTTTTTTGGGCCGATGAACAGTTACCACAGGTATAAAAAAATTTTGGGCCGATGAATAGTAACCGCGGGTATTTTTTTATCTGAATGCGTCGGTACTTTTGTAACATTTTTTCCCCCTATTTTGTGCCAACAATTTAAAAAAAAAAAAATGGTCCGGCCCAAGCACGGTAGCTTGCTACAGTGCCTAGCGTGAATAGTGTTTTGGCACATTGTAAAAAAATATATATATATATATGGACCGGCCCAAGCACTGTAGCTTGCTACAGTGCTTAGCGTGAATAGTGCTTTTGCACATTTGAAATGAGTATATATATAACAAGCGTGATTACCCGCGCGTTGCTGCGGGTCGTTAATTTTTTTCGCGTAGTTGCGAGGCATTATTATTTTTTATTTTTTTTATTTTGCGTGGTTTTATTTTTTCGGCCTCATGTTTAATAGTTTTTTTTTTCTTCTTATATGAGCTTATGTGTGGGGCTCATGTTTTAAAGGTTTTCTTTCTTTTTTGGCTATGCGGGGATTTTTAATATAATTTTATAAGGAACAGATATATGGGCGTTTTTTTATTGTATTCTGTGTGTGTTTATTTTTTCCGGTCTCATGTTTAATAGTGCGGGGTTTAGTTTAATTTTGCGTTAAAATTTATTTTTATTCTTTTTTATTTTTATTTGTGCGGGTTTTTGGTATTTTTTTTTATTAAATAAGTCAAAATTTTTGTAATTTTTTTTTCTATTTTGTGCCGAGCGGTTTTTTTTTTACATTGCCCTACAAAAAAAAAAAAAAAAAAATCCAATGTGTTTGGCACCAAGTTGGGGGCCAAATGAAGGGCCGAGCACTGTAGAGCGTGTAGAACAAACACGTCGTCTTATTTCTACGCGAGGACGTTATTATTTTAATTTTTTATATTTTGTGCGGTTTATTTTTTCGGCCCTCATGTTTAAATAGTTTCTTTTTTGATACTGGGCTTATGTGTGGGGCTTATGTTTAAAGATTTCTTTTTTTAGCTATACGGGATTTTTTTAATATAATTTTATGGGAACATGGGCTTTAAATGAGCATTGTATTGGTGCGGGTTTATTTATTTCGGTCCTCAGTGTTTAAATAAGTGCGGTTTATTTTTGAGTAAAATTTTATTTTCATTTTTTTATTATTTTTATTTTTTGCGAATTTTTATTTTTTGTCTCACTCATCGTGTAAAATGACAGTGTTTAAGTTCATAATTCCGAAAATGTTATCCAAGCGGGTATTTTTTATTATGGAATGCGTCGGTACTTTTGTAACATTTTTTTCCCCCTATTTTGTGCCAACAATTTAAAAAAAAAAAAAAAAAAAATTGGGCCGGCCCAGTACTGTAGCAATGTAAAAAAATGGGCCGGCCCAAGCACTGTAGCTTGCTACAGTGCTTAGCGTGAATAGTGTTTTGGCCATCTAAAATGGTGACACGTGACTTGGTCTCATCGTGTAAAATGACAGTGTTTAAGTCAATTCGAAAATGTTACCGCAGGTATTTTTTTATCTGAATGCGTCGGTACTTTTGTAACATTTTTTTCCCCCTATTTTGTGCCAACAATTTAAAAAAAAAAAAAAAAAAAATTGCGGAGCCGGCCAGTAACTATAGCAATAGTAAAAAATGGGCCGGCCCAAGCACTGTAGCTTGCTACAGTGCTTAGCGTGAATAGTGTTTTGGCCATCTAAAATGGTGACACGTGACTTGTAATGGGCCGGCCCAAGCACTGTAGCTTGCTACAATGCTTAGCGTGAATAGTGTTTTGGCCATCTAAAATGGTGACACGTGACTTGTGTAATGATATATATAGTAATAGGCAAGATCGTTGCCCCAGGTATGTTTAATGCGCTTTCAATGTTGCTCACTCACCCACAATTTCAAACACGTGTGCCATATCATCTTCTGATTTTTAATAGATTCATTCCATCATCTTCTCACACCTTCTTCCAACCTCTTTCTCTCCCCTCTCTCTCTCTTCCACAGATTTACAACAGAATCCAAAGATGACATAAACCTTAAAAATGTTTTAAAAAAAAAATACATCCTGAGGCTAAAGATGAAAGAATTATCATCCCACACGTTCAATTACACTCACAAATTCCAATCCTTCTATTTTTGTTGGCATTCAATTATGATTGTCGCATGGTGGATATGAAGGTGAATGCTTTTTGTGGTAATTTTTGATTTTTTTTATTGTGGCCAATGTTTTGCGTCTACCTATAGTGATTTGATTAAAGTTTTTTTATTTTTATTGTAAATCAAGATTAGGGTTTGATTATGTTTGTGGTTTTATGAATTAGGTATTTTGAAATTTGGGCTTATAGTCATTTGGGTATGGTTTACTTTAGGCTTAGGGTTAACATTAGTCACTTATTTGTTGGAAATTGGATGAGGCTTTTTGGTTAACCTGTTCCTATTGTATATTGCTAATTGTAGATGTATATTAAGAAGGGTTTCAACGGTTGCTTATGTTTTAGGTTCCAGTCGTTCGAAACCAAACATAAAAGCAAATATGCTTATCACCAAACCCGCTGCTCATTCATTTTTTTAGGGCATAATAAGTGCTTATTTGCTTATTTCCTTAACGAAACACTCCCTTATTTGGGTTGACACTTGCTTATTTGTGTTCACACTTACAAACACATATTCTCTTCGCAAACGTGAATAGTTCGTTGTAAATAAGATTTAGGTTCATTGTGTCATTTAACTTAGTCACAGGTTGTTAGTAAATGTATTTGTTTTTGTAATTGCGGTTTGTTTTTTGGGTTCAGGTTAGCATGGAAGAAAAAGGCGAGATTTTTCTTCATCCGAATAGACTAAGAGAGTCGGTATTCTTCAGGATTGCAGATATTCATGATAGACATTGGGGTATGCGGCTTGATATCGATAATATGTCATATGAGGTATAAATAATTCCTTTACTTTCATGATTATTTATGCGTCGAAAAATTGTCAATTTATCATAGATATGACATAATGCACTCATTTACCTGTTATTCGATCTGGGTTATGTTTAATTGTACCTTAAAAAATGGGTGAAACCGGCTAGATGGTGTTTGAGATTTGCTAATTCAGCAACTGTGAGACTATTAAAAAAAATAAAAAGTTACATAGTAAGGACTCCGATTTCTCATTACCACTGTCATTTAACTCTTCTACAAACTCAATTAGAAGAGTCGAATAACGTCCTTCAAATAATTGTGCATAAACTTATTCCATATTAATTTTGGCTAAAAATTTGCTGCCATGTTGTTTCAAGAAATATGAGCACGAAAACTTGAACAAACTACAAGTTAGGATAATGTCTTTCAAAAAGGACATCTAAGCGTAATAGGAAAATAACACATAGTCAAAGATGACATTAGGCAAACACTAATACTACAGAGAGTCAATTTATTACTGAGAGTCATTCCCATATGTATAGGCGTTGTTTGGAACTATTTTTGACCCGTTTTTGTTATTAAAAATTGTCATATGGATTCTAATGTTAATTCATATTTTTGGATGTGTGTGCACATGTATGAAAACGTGTCTGCTTAATTGAATGGCTTCTGCTGCTATTAAGACAAAATCAAAAGAAACTGATGCATTGAGATGTAACCAAACAAAACTGATGCATTGAGATACAACCAAATGAAACTGATGTTAGGCTTTGCAAGTGATGGAACTCATTATTGTTTATTTGATTTTTTACAGGGAATTTTATATTAGTTATATGGAATTCATTTACTCCAAATTATAATGCATGATAGAACGCATACTGAAAGGTTACCACAACATAACATGTTCAACAACACATCTTCACCTCATTTTTCCAACATAACCGGTTAGCTGTTTTTTCGAGATTTAATACTCTTAGTTGTTTTCAACTTCTTTAGTTTCGCTCCTGAACATCAATTTTTGATGTTTGGCACTTTTTGGTTTCCTCAGAGTCTACCCAATACTCGGGTAAACAAGATCAGCTGGTGTGAATTACACGCTCAGACCTTTGGCATCATGTAAAAAACCGTGTCATAACAAAACCTCTACACACAGTTGCTGCAACCAACAACAGAATGGCTCAAGACCTGAGTAATACACCTGGGAACATGTATGTCCTGCTGATGGAGGTGAGAATAGCTTCTCCCAAACTGCGTTAATAACTATTGTTGTACATTAAATTGTTTGTTCTAAAGAGTTTTGTTTCTTTTTTTCAATTGCCGACAGTACCGGTCACTTGTGAACCATCCTCCTTTGATAACAGCAGTCGAAAAATACCTTTTCAACACACTTTTCCAACAGCAAATACACAAAACATTCATGCCGATAGAGATGTGAGAGGACGCCGCATTGTCAATCGTACAAGAATTTCTGGCTCTGAAAATAATCAATCCAATTCTGCATCTCATGAAGGTATATACTTTCCCTTTGTTGCTTTCTTTTTGGATCCTAATCCGTTGTGTTAGCTGTCGCATTATGATACATCATTTGTTTTAAAGACACATTTTTCTTTCTTATTATTATTGTCTGCACTGTCAACCTGTGAACCGTGAGAGTCACACATTTATAAGAAAATTATGTAACTAAGGTAGAAACCTTAGGTTATGCAACATTTTAGCTTTTTTTAATACTTTCGGCATACGTGAACTTTGTCTTTAGATCATTTACATGTAGAAAACTATCACTGATTTAAGCATCATAATAATGTTTCTTTTCAAGTAACTTTTTTATCACCAAACTTTATAAGTGATAAGTAGTCATCCACTAAGATCCCACTAAACCACTACTAATATTTTGAAGATTCAGTTTGAGTAGTTATATTCCTTTTCTATTTTTTTAGTAATTGATAAAGTTGTTTAAACATTTAACTTGCAATAATTTTTTCAAAGAATGAGATTTATTCAATTAGTATAAGGAATCAAAAACGTCCTCTCAGTTTACCAAAAAAAAGTCTTAACGACATGTCTAACTCATAATATTGTGACCCAAAATCATCAGAAATTCATGATCAGAATCACTTATATCAATGCTCAAAATAGTTTGTGTGTGCCCCTTTTTTGTCTTCCCGGTTATTGATTAAGAATTTTATTTTCAGAGGTATTGAAGGTTCTTATGGAAGCACAATCTGAGCTTTCTTTGGCGACGAAGTCACTGGTCATCTGTGCTCATAAATGGCGCAAAAGTACAACGGAGCAGACCCTACCTACCGAAATACTAACCATCGTTGTCGATGCCATCTTAGAGAAACCCGCAAATAGTGAAAGAGAAAGCACCAGTAAAGAAGACACTCCAGGTACAAATTTCACCTATTGATTTTCTTTAATAAATGTGCAAACTTTTTCTTTAATTTTCTTGAAAATGAACAATCAAATTTGTACACCTGTTAATTGGGTATCATTTAAGTTGTCGTGTTCAATCTGTGATGTTCGTTTTGTGCTATATTAAGGGTATTTTGAATTGGGTTTGTGTAACTCTAAAACTTCAAAAAAGCTACTCTTGATATTGTTCTTCTTGAGTCTCTTGCCAGAGCATTATCTTGATATCGTCTACAACAATTTTATGGTGTGTGATTAATTTCTTCGTTTGACAAAACTGATCCTGTGGTTTAGATTTTTTGATTATGGCGTTCGATATGAGAAGATGCTTTAAAAGAAAAGTTCTCAGATAATCAGTATGTGAGTTCTGAAGCATGTGAATCATGTGTGATCATCTACATGTATGTGTACAGGGCATACACAAAAGTTTCATCAATCGGAGCATGGGAGAATTCCAAAAGAGCAGCAATAGATAATGACCTGAAGCAAATAGAGGTATGTGTTTACTTTTCATACGTAAAAAGATAAAATGACAAGGTAACAGACATTTGTCGACAACTTACCGCCACCTGAGGCAAAGAAAAAGAAGGGGGATTAAACGCGTGGCAGAAAAAAATTGAATATCATCCTTTTGTAAACAACATATTAGCTTACCACCAAGTACGTGCATGCTTTTGTTGTATCCTGCTGCATCTTTCTATTGTAGCCTGCATAAATTTTTGTTGTATCCTACTGCATCTTTATATTTTAACCCGCATAAACACGTGTATTTTTAGTCTAATGTGCTTCGGATGTTGAACAACGTAAAATCCTAAACTTCGCGGCGAAGCGCGGGCTTGAAACCTCGTTATCTGTATAGCCCAACAACTACCATATATATTTTGTTCACTTCTAGTTTTTTTTAATTATGTGGCTTTGTTTTGGTTTTGCTCTTTTATTGCTACTTTGTACGTAACGTGCAAGCTTTTTTTTTTTGCCGTTGACATTTTTATTTTTTTGTTATTTGTAACAACAATTTATTTTAATATTGTGAGTTCAAGAGGATGGTATTTTATGTTTTAAAAAGGGGCCTCACTTTATACACGTCACAGGGCTTTCGAAATCAACGAGACGGCCCTGCTATTTACCAACTGACCTTTTGCATATCAAGGATTATATAGACATCTACTTTCGCACAGATCTGATATTACCAAAAATAACAGTTCACTTCCCATGAATGAGATCAAACACCTTTATGATTTCATTGATTTCAATGTGATTGTGTTCAATTTTGCTCCACGAACAATGAACATGTCATGAAGAAAGTTGGGAAAGTATTCAAAAATCAAATAGTGTAAATATTAGCGGTCATGAGAGTGTGAGACCTAGATTAATCGTCTAGAAGCTATTTGATTCCTCTATAGCAACAAGAAAGTAGCCGGACTTCGCAATTTATGATCAAGTTAATTGCATTAAAAGCAAGATGCATTACCTATTTTACCGATTATAGTCACTTAATACAAAAATCATGACTAATAGTCTAATAGTAAAATACTTGCATATTGTTACCGATCATAGCAACATAAATTACAGCAACATACTTCCATTATTCCTTTACTAAGCACAGCCACTAACTTTCGTCTTTTAAACGTCTTACGAGTGAGGTGTTTATAAAGTCTGAATCTGAATGAAATAATGTTTTTTTTATAATTGTCTGAATGATTTTAATTGTCCATTTTTTGAGTATTCATTAAACAATAACAATTTGCTCAAAAAAATCAAACAATAACAATACTTTAAAAACAATACCTTAAAACAACGAAAGCGTCTCACTTGCATTTACTTCCTGTTTGAACAAAGTTTGCTAAAGGCAAATGCTTCCAAGTTGTTCCATCATTTAATGCTTATTGGAATTCTTGATAACAAGATTTACAAATTAAACCCCGTGCAATAAGCTTATATAAATTTTAAGACGGCAAATCTAACAACATATTTGTGCGTGTAACGTGTTATTATGATGCAAGTCTTTGAAACACAAGATTCTAATTTTACTACTATGGTTCATCAATTGGTTGCAAAAAACATATATATGCTAATGTTTATGGTAACTATTCGATATATGACATTCGTCATGATCAACCACAAGGACACGTTACCTTATTCCAACCAGTACAACTCTAGTATTTCACTAAAAAAAGAACATGTTAAATTTATTTGCTCATAGATAGGCTAAAATCTATTTTATATAATAAAACAAGCTTTTTTACAAGCCTTTTAAGCACGTTGCATTAAATTAGGCTGATGTGTCATCACCACGTTGCTCAGTATTTTTGGTATGTACAAGTACTCAATGACCGGTTAAGAAAGCTTTATGAGAGTCAGCATTCATAAACAAAAGCTCTTCAAAAATTTGTTCTGTCACATTTAATGCTATCAACACACGTTTTAGGAATTAAACACAACCAAATCATCACTAATTAGAAATAAAAATCTAATTAATGATATGATTTCGATTACCTTAATTAGGGACTTTTGTAAAATACCTCAATGCATCTTTGATAACACCAGTTATGAAATTGTCTTTCAATGGGCTCCTTCTCATACAATCTTCTTTTACAATCTTCCACTACATGCTCCTTAATCGGTTACAATTCATCAGACCTATTTTAGGTAAGTTTTAATATTATTGAATACAATTTTGTTTCAATTCAATTCGATTGAAGGTAATTGTATATTCTACACTAATTTGAAATTCAAAACTCAATGGATCAATTCATATATAATGGGATTCTCATCAGACATTCACCACCTTGAATTTTTTTCTCTAATGTTTCATCCCATTATAATAATTGGTTTAATTTTGTGTTTGTTGTTTAGATTAATTTTGATCTTTTGTTAAGTTTTGTTTTTTTGTTGCAGGAACAAGAACCGGTGGGACTAATTGAGTTTTGCTTTCAGTATTCAACAGGTAATTGCTTTCTCTTATTATCTTTATATCTCTAAGTATTTGTTGATAAATCAAACTAAACTAAATTGGTCAATGTCGTTTAGTTTTGGATGCACTGTGCTTTTGGTACATAGTATTTTAACTATTTGTTATATAATTTATTAGTTGCTGTATTTATTTGTTTGTAATGTACAGCATGACACAAAGTATATGTATGAAGTTTGAGAAGATAACGAGACACGCCAATATTGGTTCACGACCCCTCCAAAAGTAAGCCCTGACGTTCCATATGCATTTGGGCTCATTGGTAAGTTTTACTTAATCAAAATTATTAATGTATTTAAAAATACTATAATTACAATGAAATGGAAAAGATTCTATGAATTGAGATATTAAAAAGGCCGTTTTAGGCTTTTTGTCTTATTTTTTAATAATGTATGTGAGGGGTGATTTGGGACAAACACATCCATCTAATTAAACCTTGGAGCACTACCTTGCTACCAAGCCAGGGCACACAATGTTGTTCCTTAGTGACTTATCATATGTCGATATTCATCCCTTTCATGACAACATGAAGTGGGATACTTTTGGAAAGTTCATAGAGAAAAGTTCTACTGATGATCCATGGATATATGTTGCTGGAAATCATGAATTAGATCTTCCTCCTGAAATAGTAAGAGTAAACCATATTGTATCATCTTAATTATCTACAAATTTCAGTTGATACATACTTCAAAATTTGCTCTGGTTTGGGAAAGGATCGCAAACTAACACAATTGCATTTTCTAATGTTTTTATCCGAACTAAAACTGTAAAGCTTCATATAAGTTTCATGATCGAGAGTGTGCATTATGAATTGAGAGTCCAACTAAGGTTTAACACTTTGGTGGAATAGTTTTTTTAGGACGAACACATTCTTTTCAAGCCATACAAACACCGATACCACGTACCTGAAGGAATAAGTGCTCAACTTAAAGACCTGTACTTGATGGTGGAATCAAAGAAGGGATCACCGATATGTAAAATTATTGTTTTTTAGGATTACTATTTCATGAATCCAAATATAGTTTGTTGCAAAAAAGCTAACCTTAACACAAATTTCATTTTTTTCAGTTTCATTGAGCCTCAACCAAGTTAGTGATAAGCTTTTAGAGAATCAAGCTTTGGACATGCATTACTCGAGATAAAGAACAGAACACATACCTTTTACAATTGGCGATGTAAAAGTTTTGATGGTCATTAAATCATTGGTCTTGGTTTTTGATTAGTTATCATATCATAATGTCATGCCAACGTTGTTGATGATTCGTACACAATGATCAAATTGATAAGTTAGTCTTCTGTCTTATTATTTACAGATTCTTTCTTCGAGGTCGACTAAATACAAAAGGTCCGGGCTATCAAGAAATAAAGGACGGTTAACCGTGCCTATAGTGGTGCGCTATCTGTTGGTGTTGTGCGAGAGATGTTTGTGAAATTTGACGTATATATGGCAAAAATTGGTTGGGTGGTTGGGACGTTCGGTGGACTGGGTATAAGTTTATGCAGATAAATAAAAACAATTTAGCAACATTTTTTCAAGTTTTGAAAATAGTTGATGATTTCAACATTTTTGTCATTTCAGGCAACCTGGGTCTCCAACGACCTCACCAAGACCGATAGTCGAAGGAAAATAAGGTACTCTAAAGAAGCAAAAGGAGTGCAATTGTAAACACTCACAATGCTTGAAAATGTAAGTATCATTTTCTCTTCATTTTCATTACATAAAACATTATTGTGTTGTAGTTTAAAAGTGAAGGTCGTGGAAAATTCAGCTAGAAATTATCTTAAAACATCCTTACTCTATAGTTGGTAAAAAAATATTTCGAGAGTGGATGAGCATATGCTTGCGGTTACTAAACTTAAAATAGAGGCCCTCTTAATAACATCTAAAATTACTGATTTCAATTATGTGTACGAAGTTTATAATTCTGAACCATTTAGTTAATATTGTTAGTTAATTGTGACTATACTAAACTTCACTACATGTAATAAAGGGTGTTTGGGTGGGCGTTTGTAAAGTGATTATTGTGATTTGAGGGTTAAAGTGGTGTTTGGCATTGCGTTCTAATAATGATTTTTTACTATCATGCTTTTAATACCCAAACACTCCATTTGTAGGTTTTAGGTATTGTGTAACTGGATTTGTTAGTTGAATTTTTCAAAGCAAGAATGAGTTTGAATTATGCGATAGTAATTTGTATTTATAGTTATAAAAGGTTATCGGCTTATAGCATATTAACATTTCATATTGTTGGTCAGATATTGTGAATGCTTCGATTCTGGGGTATATTGTGATGGTTGCAATTATAACTGTTATAACAATGTTGATAATGAGAGGTTGTCATTGCTCCTCCTGACACAAACAAACAAGGAGGTAATAATTTGCAACTTTCTTAATTCTTTATTTCTCCAAGTCATATTTTATGGTTTATGGGTCACTGTTAGGTTCTAAAGTTGCTGATAGTTTATGGGTGACTGATCCTGATGGTTCATGGGTCAGTGATGTATATTTAGTTGTTTTATGTAATCCTTTTGGCACACCAAATAAGAAAGAAACTAAGAGTCTTTGACAAAAGATTTTTTCCTCCTGTTTTGACCCGTTCTAAGATGTAGTAAGTTGGTGAAGTCTTTATCTAAAACTAAACATTCATCTGCAGTGTAATGTGCAATTTTGACCAAGTTACTTATGAATGGCTCTATTTCAATAATGTTTTATACCTAATGGATTGAGAAAATTCTAAGATGTATGATAATTCAAAAACAAACTACCCTTTTTTATACCTCATGGCGGCCCTGCTACTTGGCTCAAAATATGTGATTTAGGTACTCTAAGATAAAATGCCATTTTTCGTGTTCACATAGTACTCTTTGAATATTACAATACATATGAGCATATCATGAAAACTGCTTGCATACCTTACGGTGTCATTTTGCTTTGGAGAGTTGCTGACACTAAAGTACATGGTCCTAAACTTTATGGTGTCATATATTTTTTAGATGGGAATATTCTAACCCAAGTACATTGATAAGGGACCAAGGTATGAATTTTGGCCAAAGGTATGACTAATAATTACCCGTTCTTTATGCGCTATATAGTTCAACATAAGATATAGATAGAGTAGTCATGTTAATATCAAAGAGTATTACTAATGAGATGGGATCACCATTGATCGTCGCGTGTCGGAGGATATCTTTAATAATACGGAGAAGTGGTTTGACATCAACATTAGTGCCATCAGGGAGATGGGTACCCATAACTTGTTGCATGATCACATTTGATAGTTCCCCTAACTTTTGCTTTGTTGCTACCGCAATAGATTGTGTACACGACCTATCATATGATGCATCGCTGGGTTGTTTATTAAACGTGTCATCGGGTTATGCGTCTGGTTGTGATTCGGACTCATCAACTACTGTTGATGTGGATTAGTTATGATTACTCATAGGACCCATGAGCTGCTGTTGCGGATGCTGTTCGTGCTGATGGTGTTTCGTCTCAGAATTGGTCCCTCTTAAGAGCTTCTTCTTGGGGAGTAACCTGGCTAACTTTATATTTGAACTTACAAAGGGAAAAAGTGGTAGTGATAGTAGACCTTACTGAATCAACTTCCTTGCTTTGTTTACTAAAACTAAGTAATTTATTTCTTCACACTTCTATTAAAGACCTATCCCTGTATCAGATTTTTTTTGTATATTTATAAATAGAACGGGTTGAAAGTCACTCCATATTGTATTTTTAATACATTTGTCCTAAGTTTAAGTCAAATTATAAGTGTAATTATTAAGTATCTTATGGTGGTAAATATGAAGTCAATCTTGGACTCTGAGCTCTCAAAGCCATCCAATAATAAAAAGTTAAAGCTCATTCTTGGAGGTATATACATTGTTTTCTTCTAACTTTTGCTAAAAAAGATTACCCTTTTTTGTTCATTTAGGTTAATTGAACTATTTTTGTTCAAATGAACAGATAGAGTTGCAATTTAGAGACTGTTAGACATGGAAACTTAGTTGTTTTTAGCAAAATTAATTTATTTTATTAAATAGAATGATAGTTTTTTGGACATGTCAGTAACAAAAGTTCTATTGGTTTATGGTTTATATTTAGGAATTGCTTTGGAAGGTAGTTAGATTTAACCTTAAGATAAGATTTTGTGGTAACTTTACATGATCTTTTAGCTTTAGTTATGTTTTCTTTGAGCAAATATGAATCGGGGTGTTTGGCATTCCATAATATGAAATGGAATTATCAAATATGCGTAGGTTTTTCAAAGTTTTTGTAGGAAAAAAAAAGACGGGAATATAGTGAATGAATGTGACTTAAGGTTTGAGTTCATTTAAGGATGATATATCGCAACTTCGTTAATGGTTTGATGCTTCATATCTTTGGAATTCAGCCCTACAATAACTTGATGGTATATACATGTGACGAATCCTCTGTATCTTCACTTGAATGGAAACGGTTCGAATGAGTCTAAAATTTCAAAACTGTACAGTTATTGTTATGGATACAGTTTTTTATCCATTGAATGATTAGATCCATATGCACCTACATGTATGACTCAATATTTTTATAGATTGCTGTTAATAAAACATGTTTTAGATGCCGCCCGCGAAACCCGCGGGTCTATATTTTTTTTGGTTATTTACACACTATATTTCTTAAAAAAATAACTCTTTAAACATAACCCGACGTTAGACGGGTCTTTAAGCTAGTAATATATAAAATAAACAAGTTGCTCATAAAATATCATATAATAAATTATAAAGAAATGCTAAAAGTCATGTTAGATATAGTATTCACTTTAGTCAATACGTTAGGAGGTTTAGTGTAAATTTAGCTCTAATCATAGTCTTAGGGTCGTTGGGTTTCTTTATGGCCCAAACACATCTTCCCCCTCATCTGTATAAAAGGAGGTGAGGGGAGAGGTGTTTTGTACTTCATTCTTCCCAAGCTCATTCTCCCCATCATCTCTATCAAAAGGAGGTGAGGGGGAAGGAGTTTTGTACTTCATTCTTTTCTTACTCAATAAACATTTAATATTAAGGGTTATATTCTTGTGCATCTTTTTCTTTTTCTGTCATACATAATCTACTGAGGCGTGTTCGTCTTCAAGATCGGATTTATTCGCACTAGTAACCAGGTTGTAGGCTGTCGAATCTTACAAGTGGTATCAAGAGCTCAGGTTCGCGGGTTCTCTGGTTAACTAGGATCGATCAAGAAGAGGTCTTTGTTGTTCGGTTTTTTCTGAAAGGAACATGAGGGTTCTATTCTGTTTGGGCTACCAGGTTCTCGACAATAAAAGTTATTGGTGTTGAGATTTTTTGATGTCAAGGAGTAGCAGGGCATCGGCAGGTAAAGGTTCTTAAGTTCTTTGATTGTCCGGGTCCGCGACAAGGTGTAGAAGACTTAAGGGAGTTATTGCACAATGTACTTTGTTTGATTCGGTGTTGTGAGGTTTATATCACAAGGTTATTAGAATAAACAAAGGGTCGGAGAATAAGTCCAAGACTTGTCGAGGTTGCAAGGTTTCTTAGGTTACAAGTAATTGTTTTGTAAAAATAAAAGTATGACAAGGGTTACTTCAAAAAGCGTAGGTTACTTTCTTAATTTAAGGGTTGTCGATTTGTTGGACGGTTTTATGCCCATGGTTCGATTGATATTCGAAGGGTTTCTTGCTTTGATCGACTTCTAAGAAGGTTTTTTCTTAGGGTTATATCGATAAAGTAAGGGTTTTTACAAACGGGTTACTTTGCTAGATCGTGCTTTGTGTAGGTAAATTCACAAAAGGTTAAACGGTTAGCAAATGGTTAAAAGAATGGCTAGTTTGAATACTAAGTTAAACATCGAAAAGCTCGATGGGAATGTACAAAAGCATAGAGGTTCAAAACAAGTTGGGTTCAAATAACTTGGTCCTGGTGTTGAAACAGGAGTCCATGGAGTACATGATGAAAAACGTGTTTGGTTTGAGGTGGAACTGCAGGGAGCTCAAGGGGATCGTGAAGCTAAGGTTTTTCAGGTTAGTAATGATGATATTGCAGTGGCTCAAAGACGGTTGAAAGACAAGCAACCTGAAGAGAAGACAAACACGGACTGCTTGGTAAAGGAGCAGGAAAAGGAATATCGGACTAGGTGAAAGATCAAGACGGGTAATGTTCTTGATTCTTGTAATCAGATGTCTATACAACAATGTATGAAGAGTAGGGTCACCAAACATTTGGGTGTTGCGGGGTTACAGCAGCAGAATGAGTTGGTTGATGAGACAAACGTGACACTCTTTGCTAAGGTACGTTGTTTTCTGATTCAGTCTGGTCTGTCCAAGGTT
>BQNB010003647.1:80462-113305 GCA_026074375.1 Tanacetum coccineum | reverse complement strand
AGCTACATAAGATGACTTTCGCTAGCAAGCGTTAAATCTATATTACATTGTTTTAATGTAAAATGTGCCTTATGCTTGATCTCTACGGGTAAATGGCTTGCTTTCCCATAAACTAATCTAAAAGGTGTACACCCTGTCGGCGTTTTGTAGGCCGTTCTAAATGATAATAATGCATCGTTAAGTTTTTTCAACCAATCTTTAGGATTGTACCCCACTAATCTCTCTAGGATGCACTTAATAGCCCTATTAGTAACTTCAGTCTATCCATTAGATTGAGGGTGATATGCCGTGGATAATTTGTGAGTCACACCATATCTTTGTAAAGCTTTTTCAAGCTAGGAATTACAAAAATGTGTCCCTCTATCACTAATCGACAGCTACTAATATGTATTTATTACCTTTAGATTAGGGAAATGGTCTCATAAAATCTAATCCTCAAACATCAAAGACTTCGCATACCTGAATGTTATTTTGAGGCATTTCGTTCCTTGAAGATATGTTTCCCAATCTTTGACATGCATCACATCGTCTTACGTACTCATTAGCATCCTTAAAGACACTAGGCCAATAAAATCCCTGGTATAACCTTCTTTATGGTAATATTAGCATATAATTGCCACCTGTAGGTTCTCGATGACCAATTGTGACCAAATTTCAAGGGTTTTACTTCCAGCCACACATCTTTTCATTATATGTAACACCCCCTTAATTGACATATAGCAGCGGAAGCTAAATTGGGGTATTACTTCATGAATCAACAGTCATAATCATAGAAAATAGCTTAAAAATAGATCGTTTTGGAAATATTTTAGTTATCATTCATATTATTTCCAGTGTTTTACAAAGGAGGTCCCAAATATTACATATGAAAACATAAAGTTTGAATGATAAAAAGTTTGGATGTCCTTAAGTCCAATGCCACTCCGTGCCATAGGTTGCTTAATTACCAGAGATAAACATGCTAAAAAGGTCAACACAAAGGTTGAGTGAAATTCACAGGTTTGAAATGTATTAGTTGAATACAAGTCAGTAAGTGGTATTAATTGTAAAATGACCAATTATCATGAAAAATAGTATTTAGTGCCCTATGCTCATGACACCAACTCGTTAAAATAAAAATCACCTCTAGTGACATTATTGAGGGGGGGTGCGCTCTCAAATGTCCTATTTAGAAACGGTAACTTGCCTAATTTAACCATATTTTCTCAAAATATAGTTTGTTTGATTACCTCATGTACAGGTAAACACAAACGGGATTCTTCATTCCCAATAGATCTATCCACAATATTCGCGTTCACTCGCAAGTGATTAATGGTTCATGATTAAATGATATTGGCAGTAAAGGTGTAAACTTCAGGGGCATTAGTTCTATCAGGATTGCATACAGTTGGAAAATACGTGTATTCATGGTTTATAGCATGATCTCCCCACGGGATTTTAGAACAGAAAAACATATACAGGTTTGGGACTGAGAAATCACCATTGTTAAGGTAGTTGATTGTTTTGAAATTTAATTCTAAAATTGGACGTAAACAGCCTCGATCACGCAAACCTAGGGTAAATATGTTAAAGTTTAGTTTGATTTATTTCAAACTTTATTTCATAAAGTTTAATGTAAATATTCATTTGGTTTATTAACTTGTGAAACTATCGTATTCACTGATTCAGCGCTTCTTATTTGAGGTCATGTAGTTAACGTTTTGAGGAGCTATAGACACTTTAAAATCGTAAATCCGAGCAAACTTCGTCAAAAACGGTTTACCCATAATGATAATCCCACCTACACATGAAAACTCCCATAGTAACATGATACGTTATAGTTTAAATGATAAGGTTTTATATTTTTAAGCTTCTTCAAAAGCTAAAGGATGATAAATTATGTACTTCCTCCATCCCACTTTAAATGTTCACTATGACTTTTTTAGTCTTTTTTCTTCAACTTTGACTTTAAATATATTTGTTTGTGTTATATAACACTTAATAAAAATTATACAAATAAAAGGACATTTAAAAGCTTAATCCGCTCATATATCTTGCATAAAGTATTATATAACACGAACAAAAATATTTAGAGTCAAAGTTGAAGAAAAAATATTTTTAAAAAAGTCATAGTGGACATTTAATGTGGGACGGAGGTAAGTATAACATAATTGTTTTATAGTGTTTCGATGGTTGGAGGATAACGACCACCCAAAAATGGGGGTTTTTTGTCGGTCTTTAATAAAACGACAAATGTGTCGGGTTTTAATAAAATCGAGTCTTATATTATTTTAATATATTTTTATAATTAATATAAAAATATTAACTTTTATACCTTTGAGAATATGAAAATGACAATATATACCCTTGGTAAATATTAATTTATACTTTTAAACTTTTACTTTATAACTTTATACAAATTTAACCCTTAACTTTGAGAGTTGGCAAGACAGGCCCTTGGGGTTTCATGTTTAGAATATTGACATTTTCAGCCCCTCTAGTTATAAGTTTCAGAAATTTACAATATATACCCCTTTGCATGAAACCATTTGCGAATTAAGTCCAAAATCCATAATAGTTGTATTTTCCAATCTCGAAAGTATTTTGCAGCATTTAGCTTATCACAATAAGCTAAAATAAGTTTGGTTTTGTAAGCTTTAACAAGCTTATAGCTTGTAAAAAGAGCTTATTAGCTTAAAAATCCAAAACGGGTTCGTTTGGTTTAAAAAGATTAACCCGATGGGTTTAAGGCTTTAAGATTAGTTTTCAAGCTTATAGAAATGATAAATGAGCTTATTGAAATAGCTTATTATAATAGCTTATGGCTTATAGCTTGTTAAGTACACGAAATTAAGGTTTTAGGGTTTCGATTAGGATTTGATTTGGTTTAGGGTTTTTTGACATGGTTAAGCTTGATCAAAGGATTAAAACAAAGTGTATACATGATCTACAATATATCTAGAGCTTATTGAACGAGATAAAAAGCTTACAAGTACACGAAATGATGAAATGAATCAAATAGAGCAAAAACACAACCCGAATACTATTTGGAGATGAATCAAGAGCTTCCTTCTTGGTTCTTGGCTTCTACTTGCTTATACTTCTTTCTTATCCTTTCTTGAACTTGTTTGATCATGATTTAGAGATATGATTTAGATTTGAGGTGAGTTGGCAAGTATACATGTATGTATGTATGTATATATAGTGTTTGAAAACACTTGGGGACCAAGTTTAGGAGAAGTAGTGACCAAGTAAACTTGGAGTAGTGGCCAAGGGACAACTAGGATGACTAAGGAGAGCTAGTATGGAGAAGTGTAAGGTGGTAGGGTGGTTTCGGTTACCAAATTTTTTCACTTAGAACAGGGTGTGGTTTTGGTTACCAAAGGAGGTGATAAAGGATAGTTTATTACCTTGGAGCCTTAAGGTGGTGATGGATGGGTAGGAGTAAGGTGTAGCTAGTGGCGTAAAGGAGCGCTTGCCAAGTGGTGGATCATGGTGGTGGGAGGGTGGTTTCTTGGTTTTGGTCAGAAACTAGGGTGAAATAGTTTAGGGTTTTTGGGTTTCGTTAGGGTTGGTTTAGGATTAGGGTTAGGACAAATTAGTGTTTCGCGGTTTTGGATTTATATCCAGTTCAATATGTTGTGCATTAGAAGCTAGCTAAGTTATGTTTTATATCTTCGGTCGCGTACATAATCACTTAGAAAAATGGGGGAAAATGCTTAAGTTTGATATTTGGCTATTGTCGGGTTGTTCTATGAGTTTTAAGAGTTGTCACTGATTTTGGAGGGAAAGAAATTCAAATATTATGTATTGATCACTTGAGACGTTCAGGCCTTGCAAGACTTGTATATTTATTTTGTATTGTAAACATTATATATAGTTGGGTTTTGATTATACAAACGTTAACCGTTTTAAAGTCGATTTCATAATAAAAGTTTTGAATTGTACGTAAATAGATAACGTATGTAAAATTGGAGTTTAAAACATATTGCCTTTGAAATATTACTAACGTTTTTTTCGCCAATAAAACGTTGACTGAAATTGGACATTGGTAATGGTTGCGTGAAAAAAAAAAAAAAAGGCCTCGTTTACTTTGGTAATGTAAGTTACGTTACATTATGGATGGAAAAATATTTCCATGAAAATGGTTGCATCTAATTTAATAGATGGATATTACACTGAGTAAAATTGCATCTAATTTAATAGATGGATAATTAAATAGATGAAAATTGTGGGTTGTTATAGTCTCCCAACCTTAAAGAAATCTCGTCCCAAGATTTAGTTGGATGTTAGAGTGGTATTTGAAAATAGATGTGGATACTTGGCACGAATTTAATCTTCGCGTTACGTAAATTCTGGTCCTCTTTTAGAGTTCCATCTTACTTTGACTGTAGGGTTACAACTTTGTCTCAGTTGCTTGACTTCTCAATCCATAATTTCTATTGGTTCTTCCACAAAGTTGAGTTTGTCATCGAGCCAAAGCTCTTTCATTGGAATGACGAGAGATTCGTCAGATAGGCATTTCTTTAAATTAGAAACGTGGGAAGTACTATGGACATTACTAAGTTCTTTAGGAAGCTCAAGTGTATATGCCACTAGGCTGACCCTTTTAAGGATCTTAAATGGTCCAATGTACCGGGGTTAAGCTTTCCTCGTTTTCCAAATCAGATGAAACCTTTTCGAGGTGACACTTTTAACATAACATGATCTCCAACTTGGAATTCCAAAGGCATTCGCCTTACATTGACATAACTCCTTTGTCGGTCTCTTACAGCTTGCAAGCGTTGTCGGATTTGTACTATCTTTTCGGTGGTTTCATGGATTATCTTTGGTCCTGTGATTTGAACATCTCCAACTTCGGCCCAGCAGACAGGTGATATGCACTTTCGACCATAAAGTGC
Source organism: Tanacetum coccineum (assembly GCA_026074375.1). Classification (NCBI taxonomy): domain Eukaryota; kingdom Viridiplantae; phylum Streptophyta; class Magnoliopsida; order Asterales; family Asteraceae; genus Tanacetum; species Tanacetum coccineum. Next base: position 108,425 of record BQNB010003647.1, on the reverse strand, counting down.
CTCGAATGGTGCTGCCTTAATACTGGCATGGTAACTGTTATTGTAAGAAAATTTTAACAATGGTAAGTATCTTTCCTATCCTTTTCCAAAATCTATAACACAGGCTCGAAGCATGTCTTTGAGTGTTTGGATGGTTCTTTCACTTTGTCTATCAGTCTGGGGATGATATGTCGTACTCATGTCTAATTGAGTACCCAAAGCATTCTGCATTGACTGCCAGAATCTGGATGTGAAATGGCTGGTCCGATTCGAGGATGATGGGTATGTCGGGCACTCCTTGCGTAAATCTATCTCATTTATATACAACCCTTTTGTAAGGGTTTCCATACCATCTGTTCTCTCTGGTAGAATGAAATGTGCTGATTTGGTAAGGCGGGTTCTACAGATGACCCAATTTGTGTCATGTCCTCCGTTGAAGTTTTGGGTAGTTTTGTACGAAATCATTGTATTTCTTTCCCTTTTCCTATGTAGAAATTTAGCGGTTGTATCAGTAAGCTGGATGGCTTATGACATTCTGCTTTAACTCTAAAGCATGTCAAACACTTGCCGACATATTCAGAGATGATTGCCTTCATGTTAGGCCACTAATAGATTTTCTTTAGATCTGATTACATTAGTCAGAATGATGGATGTATGGAATCACTTCGATTTTTAGGATTTCTTGCATGATTTAAGTCCATCAATTATCAAGAAGTGTGGTAACCAACTTTGATTTTGATACATCGGGTTCCATCAGGACGTACTTCAAATGCTTTGTCCATTCCTCGTAGGTTCTCAGCTTTGATGTTCTCTTCTTTGATTGCCTCAGTTTGGGGCTTCGCGGAGATATTGTAATGGGTAATTTGGTGTGAAGGGTCTATGACTAATGCTCTAACTCGGAGTGGTTTGATTCGTTCCTTTCGGCTTAAGGCATCTGCTACAACATTTGCCTTTCCAGGATGGTAACGAATCTCACAATCGTAATCTGCGAGCAATTCTAGCCAATGACGTTGTCTCATGTTCAACTCTTTCTGATCAAGGATATGTTGAAGACTTTTATGATCAGTGAACACGGTACACTTTGTGCCATACAGATAGTGTCTCCAAATTTTAAGAGCGAACACTACTGCTCCTAATTCGAGGTCGTGTGTGGTATAGTTCTCTTCATGAGGCTTGAGTTGTCGGGATGCATATGCAATAACTTTTTCTCTTTGCATTAACACCGCTCCCAGACCTTGATGTGATGCATCACAGTAAACAACAAAGTCATCGTTTCCTTCTGGTAATGCTAAGATTGGAGCTTCATAAAGTTTCTGTTTTAGCAGTTGGAAAGCTGACTCTTGGTCTTCTCCCCAGATATACTTTTTGTTTTTCTGGGTTAATTCAGTCAAAGGCTTTGCAATCTTCAAAAAATCTTTGATAAATCTCTGATAGTAGACTGGTGTGTCTAAGGAATTGGGTTTTGTTATTCTGTGGGTGTGGTAGGTGTATGCCATTTCTTAACTGCTTCAATCTTGGCGGGGTCAACATGAATTCCTTGACTGTCAATCACGTGCCCGAGAAATTGCACGATACTGATCCATAAATCACATTTGGAGAACTTGGCATATAATTTATCCTTTTTGAGTAATTCCAAGATTATTCTCAGGTGATTTGTGTGTTCTTCTTTGTTACGAGAGTAGATGAGAATATCATCAATGGAACACTATCAACAAATTTCTATCAAAGTATGATTTACATACATGTTCATGAGATCCATGATACAGCAGGTGCGTTAGTTAAACCAAATGGCATTATTGGAATTCGTAGTTGTCCGTATCCGCGTTCGAAAACGGGTCCTTGGGATATTTATCTTCATCCATCGTACTCTCAGTGGATTGATATACACTGATCTTAAGTCAATCTTCGAGTAAACACTCGAACCTTGAAGTTGGTCGAATAGATCATCGATCATGGGTAATGGGTATCGTATTCTTTACGTAAGTTTATTTCAACTCCGGTATTCGATAAACATTCTGTTAGATTCCGTCTTTCTTTTAACCAATAAGTTAGGAGGCTCACTAGGCGAAGTACTCGGTCGGATAAAACCTCGGCTAACTCTTGTAGTTGGTCAGATAGTTCCTGCATTTCTGAAGGAGCTAATCTGTAGGGTGCTCGGGATACTGGTGCCGCTCCTGGAATTAAATCGATTTGAAACTCTACTTGGCGAAACGGAGGAAGGCCAGGTAGATCTTCAGGAAAAACTTCCAGAAATTCTCTGACTACTAGTATATCTTCCAATTGTTTTTCGTCTAACTTTTTCTCCATTACTTGGGCTATGAAAACTTGATATCCCCTGGATATATACCTTTCGGTTTTAATACAGGATATGAGGTTTAGTCGGGTTTTACTTCGATCACCTCAGATGATCAAAGTTTCACCGTCGATTGGGATGTGGACGACTTTCTCGTCACAGATAATTCTAGCATGATACTTGGATAACCAATCCATACCAATAACGACGTCGAAACTATCGAGTTTAATTGGCATGAGATCAATTTCGAAAGGTTGGTTTAACAAAATCAAGGTGCAACCCTGGATAACGGTATTAGTGCCTACTAGGTTTCCATTGGCCATGTCAATGTCGTAGGTAGTATCTAGTGTAAGTGGTGTTGGTATTTTAGATGGAACAGTGGATATGGATACAAAACTTTTATCGGCTCCTGAATCAAAATATACTTAGTAAGATGTTGGTGTTTAGAAGGACAAGTGCTGTTAACTAACGTTCGGGTCTTGGTGAGCGTTCTTGTCTCTCAGTAAGTATGCTCTTCCATAGGCATTGTTGTTTGCTTTTAGACACTGATTTTTGTAATGCCCTTTCTCTCCACAGGCATGACAAGTTACTGATACTGGTTGCAGGTTGCTTTACTGTGGCTGGACCCTTGTTTCTGCAGGTTCTTGGGTCAGATGACACCTTGTTGCAAGTATGAACTTGACAGTATAGCAAGGTCCTGTGTGAATGCAGGGTGCATGTGATTACATAGGGAAGGATTATCCAAGTATACCTTTTGTTTTGAGGTTGGTGATGACTGTTAAGCCCTGAACTAGTTTTATTGTCTCTATTTGTGTTGTGAGTTTTGTGATCTTTTGTTGCGGTTGTTTTTGTTGTTTACGTTCGTTTTTGGTAGTTTTTGTTGTTGGTGAAGGTTCTTCTATCATCTATATGTTTCATTTGTGATCATTGGTGCCGCTGCAGTGATTTGTGCTGGTTGTCGTATGATGGGTTCAGTTGGGTATTTTGGTAATGGCATTTTCCTCCACAAAAGTTGTGTGGCTTTTGGAAGCGCTTATTTGGGGAAACATTTCCTTCAATACTGCGTGGTAGCCCACGTGAAGAATTCCATGTTGTTCTCAGAATTTTGGCCACCATAGATTGGCATTAAACTGCTTCATTCCTTAGATAAATATTCGAAGTGTTAAGTCTTGTGATTAGCTTGTCATGTTACGTCTGTCATGTGAAATTCATCTTCCATTCTTGATCTAATAGTTCTGGGGACATACTTCTCTATTAAGAGCTTTTAAAAGAGTCGAACTAGGGTAATCTTGTAGGCTACCTCTATTCAATAGGCTAGGAAATAAGCGACTGTCATGTATTCCAACAGGTCTTAGCTTCTTCACGTTTGAGTACATAGTACCACAGTTTTTAGCATATTTCAACTGTTTTGCAGTCCTCGGTACAGTTGTCTAAGCGAAATACCGATTCAATTCATTCAAACGCCAGCGGATGATGGACCAATAAAGCACTTTGTCCTTTGAATTGGATAGGGTTGGCAGTCTCAATAAACTCTTGGTAGTACATTTTCTTGCTACTAGGAGTTTCTATTTCTCATGGTGTTCCTTTTTGGTACTAGTCAGCATTTGATGATAGAAAGCTTGTGCTTCCAGAGCTGTGGCAACACTATCAGTATACTAGTTTCCATTGATGGCGGCCTGAGTAATGCGCTGGTGCTGACGGATGTTGATGTTCCTCTTGGCCCCCCCACCCCGGGAGCCATTCTATCAACATTTCAAAGACAACACAAAATATGAATCATATCATAAGTCAATTTGTACCATGGATGGAAATTTTGACAATATGGACCTATTTGATACAGTTATAACAAAGAATATACACATCTTTGATATTAAATTGCAGGATATAAGAAATTTTTTTCGATTGGGACCACTCTATCAAGACATCTAAAATCATCTAGAGTTTCTCAGGTACTGGATTCTCTTTACAGTTGTTTCTGCCACTTAGATAACTTATCAAAGGCTAGCTGGTGGTAGGTGTAGAGGTGAAAATACGTCTGCTCAAATATCTTGTATCATTTGATACATTGTGTTGTTGATATCGGGTACAAAGGTTTGAGAAAACCGGGTGGTAAGAGAGCCATAGTAACCTAGATACATAAAGATACGATACATCACACTACAGAATATAGGATAGACAACCATGACATACATAAATCGGTATCATAAAACAGCGAGATAATGGTAATCCTCTGTATTAAGTCATAAAACAACTTTTCTACATATTTACAGAACCAAATTTGAAGTGTTCATATTTATGTCACACCAATCAGTGGTGGATTCTACAAAAGCTGTAAATGATAAGTGATCTAGTCTAGTAGTCTGTGATTCCTCCCTTGTGGTTCTTGAGTTTCACGGTATTGTTCCAAGAGGACTCCTTTATATTGATGGTGTGTGAACCTGGATATCCTCGATGAGTATCTCTAAAGTAGAAGTCCTGACGCGAGCAAGAACAATCTCGTCTTCATGCCTTATTTGCTCTCTCTGAAATCTAGAAATCTGGGTACGGGCTTCTTGAAGTTTAGTTTCTAGTTGGTCAAAATCTTGTTGTATGATTACTCGACCATTACCAAGACTTTTTATCTTATCTTCCATGTTCTCAAAGCGCTCAATTGGGAGATCATCTAAGTGATTCAAAATAGTATTGATATGTTCATCATGACGCTCTAGATGCGTCTTATGAGAACTCTCTCTGATCTCAAATACTTGAGGTGGGGCAGAGAAATCAGAGGAGGATGATAGGAAACAGGCTCGTTTCTCAGGTGGCAAAATCTCCTCGGGAAGAAAGAAATCTTAGGGATCAAACATTGGTGATGGTGGCAAAACAGCTGGTGGAGCAATAGGATCTCGTGGTAGTAGAATAGGTGATTCATTATTAGTGGCATTATATACTTGTTGGTGATTCATTATAGTAGATTATATGCATGCATGACCTTCATATACGGTTCCATCGTGAAAGGGTTGTGAGATGGCTAGGTGAGGCGAGGCCAAAAGATACTTAGATAAATCATCTGAAGGATTAGGAGAGGTGTTTCCCGGTGAGGCTGGGAAATAGTCTGGTGAGGCCGGAGTATAGTCAGGAGAGTGTGTAGAGGAAAAAGCATCCTCAATATCAGAATCAGATGAGACGATAATAGGGTGGTTGGATGTAGACATAACTGTGTAACAACCTAGTGGAAATAACATAAGTTATTTATATAATAGTTATGTATCTTTACATACTATTCAGGAAATGTTGTGGCATGGAGGACTTTCTTGGATGGAAAATGGTTATAGTTTAGGTTTTAACCTAGTTCTTTATAACCTCGGCTCTTGATACTAATCTATAACACGCCTTAATTGACATATAGCAGCAAAGCTAAATTAGGGTATTACTTCATGAATCAACAGTCATAATCATAAAAAATGACTCAAAAAAGACGTTTTGGAAAATTTAGTTATCGTTCAATATTATTTTAGAGTTTTACAAAAGGAGGTCCCAAAATACATATGAAAACATAAAGTTTGAATGATAACAAGTTTGGACGCCCTCAAGTCCAATGCCACTCTGTGCCATAGGTTGCTCAATTACCTGAGATAAACATGCTAAAAAGGTCAACACAAAGGTTGAGTGAAATTCACAGGTTTGAAATGTAATAGTTGAATACAAGTCATCATAAGTGATAATAATTGTACAATTACAATTATCATGGAAAACAATATTATTGTCCTAAGCTTATGAAACCAACACGTTAACATGGAAATCACCTCAGTGACAATATTAAGGAACAAATGTGCTCTTGGAAAGGTAACTTGCCAAAGTTACACATTATTCTCAAATATAGTGCGTTTGATTACCTCATGTACAGGTAAACGCAAACGGGATTCGTCAATCCCAATAGATCTATCCATAATATTCGCATTCACTCTCAAGTGATTAATGGTTCATGATTAAATGATATTGGCAGTAAAGGTAAACTTAGACCATAATATATCAGGATAGCATACAGTTGGAAAATACTTGTATTCATGGTTTATAGCATGTATCTCCTCACGGGATTTAGAATAACATATAAAGGTGGGACTATGAACTCACCTTGATAAGGTAGTTGATTGATTTGAAATTTAATTCAAATGGAAGTAAACAGCCTCGTCACGCAACCTGGGTTAATATGTAAAGTCTTAGTTTTATTCTTTCAAAGCTTTATTTCATAAAGTTTAACGTAAATATTCATTTGATTTATTAACTTGTGAAAATATCATATCACTGTTCGGGCTATCATAATCCAGAGGTCATGTAGTAAACATTTAAGGAGCTAGGACCCTTTAAATCATAAATCCAGCAACTCGTCAAAACTTCTACCCAAATGAAATCCCCTCACGTGAAACTCCCTAGTAACGTGATACGTTATAGATTAAATGATAAGGTTTTATCTTTTTAAGCTTCTGCAAAAGCTAGAGGATGATAAATTATGTATAACATAATTGTTCTATAGTGTTTCGATCGATGAATGATAATGACAAATGTTTCGGGCTTTAATATAATCGAGTCTTATAATATTTAAATATATTTTTATAATTAATATAAAAATATTACATTTTATACCCTTGAGAATATGAATATGACAATATATACCCTTGGTATATATATTTACAAATATAATCCCTTTTATATATGATTTTTAAAACAATTAACCCTTAACTTTCAAATATGGCAAAACAAACCCTTGAAGTTTAACTTTGGGATAATTACATTTTTGGCCCGAAAGTTTAATAATTTCAAAAGTTACAATATATACCCCTATGCATGAAATCATTTGCGAATTAAGTCCAAAATCCATAATAGTTGTATTTTCTAATCTCGAAAGTATTTTGTAGCATTTAGCTTATCACAATAAGCTAAAATAAGTTTCGTTTTGCAAGCTTTAACAAGCTTATAGGTTGTAAAAAGAGCTTATTATCTTAAAAATCCAAAATGGGTTCGTTTGGTTTAAAAAGATTAACCTGATGGTTTAAGGTTTAAGATTAGTTTTCAAGATTATAGAAATGATAAATGAGCTTATTAAAATAGCTCATTATAATAGCATATAGCTTATTGCTTGTTAAGTATACGAAATTAAGGTTTTAGGCTTTTTAGGGTTTCGATTAGGATTTGATATAGTTTAGGGTTTTTTGACATGGTTAAGCTTGATCAAAGGATTAAAACAAATTGTATACATGATCTAAAATATATCTAGAGCTTATTGAACGAGATAAAAAGCTTACAAGTGCACGAAATGATGAAATGAATCGAATAAAGCAAAAACACAACCCAAATACTATTTGGAGATGAATCAAGAGTTTCTTTCTTAGTTCTTGGCTTCTACTTTCTTATAATTCTTTCTTATCCTTTATTGGACTTGTTTTGATCATGATTTAGAAATATGATTTAGTTTTGAGGTGAGTTGGAAAGTATACAAGTATGTATGTATATATAGTGTTCGAAAACACTTAGGGACCAAGTTTAGGTGAAGTAGTGACTAAGTAAACTTGGAGTAGTGGCCAAGGGATAGCTAGGGTGACTAAGGAGAGCTAGTATGGAGAGATGTAAGGTGGTGGGGTGGTTTCGGTTACCAAAGGAGGTGATGGAGGTGGTTATATTGCCTTGGAGCCTAAGGTGGTGATGGAGGTGGTAGGGTGCTAGCTATGTGGTGACAAGGAGGCTAGTAAGGTGGTGGATCATGGTGGAGGTAGGGTGGTTGCTTGGTTTTGGTTTGAAACTAGGTGAACTAGTTTTAGGGTTTTAGGGTTTTCTTCTAGGGTTAGGGTTTAGGATTAAGGTTAGGACGAATTAGGGTTAGGGTTTAGGATTAATATAGTTCAATTTTTATGCATTGGAGGCTTGTAAGTTATGTTTAAAAGGTGGTATGAAATCCCTTAGAAACATGAAGGGAAAATGCTTAAGTTTGAATTTATGCATTGCCGGGTTGTACTATGAGTTTTAAAGAGTTATACACTAATTTTGGATGGAAATATAATTCAAATATTATGTATTGATCACTTGTACATATGCCTTGCAAGCTTGTATATTTATTTTGTATGTAAACATTATATATAGTTAGGGTTTTGATATAAACGTTAACGTTTAAACTCTGTTTTATAATAGCATTTTGAATTATACGTTAAATAGATAAGGTATGGTAAAAATGGAGTTTAAAACATATTGATTGACATATTATAACGTTGATTTGCGATAAACATTGATAAAATTAGCATTGGTAGGTTGCGTGAGCTCGTTTACTTTGGTAATGTAAGTTACATTACATTATCGATGGAAAAATCTTTCCATGAAAATGGTTGCATCTAATTTAATAAATGGATATTACACTGAGGAAAATTACATCTAATTTAATAGATGGATAATTACATAGATGAAAATTGTGGGTTGTTATATTATATTATCCACGCACAGTCTAAATGCATAAGGTTCCTCCCAAAAGTAAGTCTTGACTTGCGAGAAAAATCTCTTTCTTTTTTCAAATGTCCAATTTGGGGGAACAACCTTTCCAACAATATAATAAACAAAATCCGCATACCATGGTTCATCGTCTTTAAACTTGGAATTTAGCACCATTAAATGCTCGTCGGAGAATTTATCAGCAATTTCCCTTTCAGTTAACACCTCCATAGGCGGACTTTCAAACCTAGATAAGTGATCTACAGCTAAGTCTTTTGCTTCCTTATGTTTCTTTAATACTTGACAAGGGATAGTGAAATTCTTGAGGTCTTTTTCTTTTGATGGCAGTTCGTTAAGCAAGACAGCTGAGCACCTTTCGTTTATTGTCTCCGTACAAGCTTCTTCAAGTCTCGATTGATTCGTCAGTAAACTCTTCAGATATTTAGCGTATATTGGTATTTGCAATAGTGTTTTGATAAACAAAATATTAATATCGAGTTGTTTCAGATTCTCCAAAAAATTTCGTTGCAGTGCTTCTTCTTTTTCTTTTCTCACTCGGTTTGGGAAAAGGATAGATGACTATTATGGTTTTACCAATAGGTGGGCAGCTTTTTCTAGAATACTCGAAGATTTGTTTTCCACACCGTCATCATGCGGCTTTTCTTGCACATCTTGTTCAAATTTGGGAGGTTTATTCTTGTTGATTCCAGTTTCATTAATTTCTTTACTACGGGTGGCTTCAGACGTCATCTTTCCTCCCTTAGTTGTCACTCGTTTGACTTTGTTTTTTGGAATCAAAACATTAGTCACAACCTTTGACAATTCGTTTACCTCAATTTTTAGCTCACTTAATAAGTTGCTTTGTGTTTTTAACAAAAGCTCGTAGGTGATTCTAAATTCTTTAATGAATATTTCCATCTCCTCGTGTTCACGTCTACCTTCATCAATGAATTTAGCAAATATTTCTTCCATAGTTAACCTCCTCATAGGGTAATCGAACAGGTAAGGAAGCTCCCTAAAAACGATACCTGAAAAGAAAGACATAATTCGAAGTAAAAGTATTCTAGAAAACTAAACTAGAAAGCTAACTAAAACTGCTGCTGTATCAGACAGTCGATACGTCGTATTCAGTAAACTGGATACGCCGTATTGATGTTTGATGTCGAATACTCTATATTCAAAGAAAATGGATACGCCATATTCAATAAATAACAGCAAACAGTAAACAAATAAAACTAAATTTATACTAAAAATACCAATAAAAACAAGAAATTAAACAATCGCACTCCCCGTCAACGGCGCCAAAAACTTGATGTGTCGTCGTGTAGGTATTATTTATGTATCAAGTTTTACTATTTATTTTATGCCGACTATACCTAAAACAACACTTTCACGGGCAGTGTACCCGATCAGATGTAGCATCATTGATAAGTAGGGTGTCGATCACTGAGAGTGGAAGTTAACTCTTAATTCTACTGGTATTTTATTTACCTAGGTTTAGTACTAATCTAACCTAATTATTCTAATTAAATCTAATTAAACCTAAACTAACGCAAAGGGGGGTTTTCAGCCTGAGAGACTGGCACGAGTTTAGTTCTAATTATCCTAAGGTGATGACAAATAACGCACACAAATGATTAACAAAAGATTGGGAAGCAGTCAAATCTGAGGAAAACGTATTAGCCAGTTTAATCTAATAATATGCCTTGATTGTCTATTCGTGCAATGATTGTATTAATTCATTGGTGGTATATCATTCCAAAGTTAGGTGGATCTTCTCCCTAGACTCGAGGTTTGTCGCTAGTTAATCCTGTCACAATTAACCTAAACCCGCATAAAGCTCACACCGTTGATTATAATCTATCTAGGAAACTATATTGGTGGTTATATTGAATCCTAGCTCATGGAGGCTTTACCAACTTATTGCTTAATGGAAATTCATATACTAGTAGTCCACACCCACTTAACTACCTATGGAAATAGGACGTTATGTGTAATCCTAAGTCACCGGCTTAGTCTACCTATCCACTTAACCATAGATCGAAATAGGGCTTTCTATTGGTGATCCAATTATTCTAGCTATATGAATAAGCGTTATATGTTTCTATCCCGGACTCTTACCCTACGCCCAAACAACACTGAAGTTACAGCGCATTACATATTTAGGACTAGACCTAGTTGAATGATATGGAAAACACATAATTAAGCACATAAACGGGTATGAAGTGATAAACATAATCAACATGCAACGAATAAAGAACAATCGATATAAAGACAAATCAAAATATTATATTATCATAAACATAGCTAATACCTAAAGGTATTAGCCAATAGTCATTGTAACAATACACGAAATCTTAGATGAACGATTAAACATAATGCTAACCGAACGCGTATAGTGGAGTGTAGAGATTACAAGAGTTTTCCCATTAATTAGACCACTTTATAGGACCTTTACGGCTTCATATATCTTTTGAAAATCAGACATGGTGGTAAAAAGCATATCTAAAATTGTATTTAGGTTTTGGTATTTATAGACTCTGAAAATTAGTCGATACGGTGTATTGGAACTCAATTCGGCGTATCGGGGTTGCTTGGCGTAGGTTTCAAGAATAAAATATTCAAGAATTTTCTTGAGCTGGTATGGATACGGCGTATTTGACCTCCTAGATACGGCGTATCAAGCACCTCCGGTACGGTGTATTATACATCTTAGGTACGACGTATTGGGCTACTTTGGTATGGTGTTTTGTACATCTTGGGTACGTCACATCGAGCTTCTTGGGTACGGAGTATTGGCTGAAAGTGTGATTTTCTTGTTATTTAACCAAAGTATAATATACGACATATATACTGATGTGGATACGGCGTATTCTTCAATGTCAGGCAATGATCTTTTGATTCATCAAAGTCTTGGATACGTCGTATAGGTCTAGAATAATACGGCGTATTTGCTGTCAGATCAGTAGACTTTCTTGAACTCTTCATTTATGCTCCAAAATGCATGCCTTTTAGCTAATCTTCACCAAGTACTCCAAAATTACTGCAATTCTCAAATACAAACGATTAAGCAACAATTTTTTGCAATAATTATATAAAATGGGTTAATTATATGGGATAAATGATGCTATAAAATAGACGTTATTTGATGTCACCACCCTCAGAAATTGAGCAAAGCATTAAAATGTTCCTAATAAGGCTTTATATATATAATCAGAATATTTTTCTCCCCAAATAATTTTCATACATATTTAAATCAATTGATATCCAAAATATCAAGAGATTTGATATTTTTGATAAAGGGAGAAAATGATTAAATATATATAACTTGAAAATAAGAATGTGATCTTAAAGGCGTGAACTCCTTCTTCACCATGCTAAACAATTTTGGTTATCGATGCATGTGTTGAAGGGGAGCATTTCTAAAAAGTAAAACCATCGAGGTACTAAATGTTTTGATTTATATCACAAAGTACCTTGATCGATGTTTTCAAATGGTTTTAAGGCTGAGAACATTACCAAAAGACCGACCATGTATTTAATTTATTGGAGTTATAAGTTGGTTAGGTATAGGTGTTCGTTCCCATGATCTAATCAGAACCAGAGGGATATACGAAGGGACATTTCATTAGTTAGAATAGAAGTCTATAGGTATGATACAAAAGGAGTAAAAGTGAGAAAGGGGATAATGCAGACTAAGACAGAGCTGACACTAGAACAAACCCAACAAGGTGTTAGTGACGAAGTCTTGGTAAGCATTGAAGGGGTTAAAGAATGAAAAAGAAAAGTAAAGATAAATGGTGAAAAGAAAGAAGCCCTCCTTACACTTAGGCAGAAACCGGGTCAATACATATGCTATCAGAAACACTAAGCTATTGTCTGGTATTAAAGATAGTCATCATAGACCCAGTGATGCGATTCACAACCCTCCCCAGCTACTCAAGGTCTCTTAAAAGACTCTTGTTTCATTTCTCACAAAGATTAAACACATGTCTATCGACTTTCTCACTCCGAGTTAGTTAGTATATAAAAGGTGGCAATCAGCGCTAGCCTCCGATCACTAAAACTAAATGTGTATTATTGAGTCTAGAGCCAATAAAGAGATCATCTATAAATTTCTTTAGGACACTAATCCAAAATAAGCTTGTTTCTCACACACTGTTAAAACAAGTAATATCTTAAGAGTCCTACGCATTATCCTTGTGATATTGCTAGAACATCATAGTGATACTTAAGTATTCACAATGACGATGGAAATCCTTACAGAGCCAACATAAAACAAGCTCTGCGGTAGGTGACTTGTGAGATCCTGTATGGATCGAACTTGTGACACTGGATATTGATTCGGTCAAGACTATGAATTGACGATTGACAAATTTTGAAATGCTTAAAACTCTCGATGTGTTGCAAAACCAATTTAGCAAGTGACACATTGATTGATTTTTCAAATCAATTTTTATTCAATCGGTGAGACAGTAACTCACTGGTTCACTCTTATCGTGCTCTTTACTTTGAGATGTTTCGGTAATAAGAACAAGTTGGGTACGATGAAACTAATACATATGTGTTAGAAAGATTCAATACTGCAAGCTGGAAATCCTATCAAGGATATTCTTCTTAATTTGAATCTACCTGATCACAGGTCAATCCTTACGGATTCGAAGGTTAATCCAACCAAACACGGGCAAATGACAAAGCCTTATTCGTCCACTAACTTTATTACTAACTGTTTTATTGCAAATTCATATAAAGATGGACATGGAGGTACCTGGTTTCAGCAAGAGTCAAAGATTCATAGCCACATGCTCATACTCGAACGACATATGTAAAGATATTATAAAAGCTCAAGTATATGTTTCAAGACTTCCTTTACTCTGATACCGCACGTCCTTCTTGAAATGACAAAGTGTTAAAGATAAAGAACTTTAAGAAAGATGACTATACAAGCTTTCAAGATCAAGAAAAGTATGAGCATGTTGGTCTGAAGGTCACAAGTACATAAGATGGCAAAAGATCACAAGATGATGATAAGAGATTATATTCGGCTGATGATCTCAAAAAGCTAAAAGATGACATGCAAGTCAAGCTTAAAAGAGCAAGCTCAAGCCTAAAGTCTAAAGATTACTACGCATATCACAAGTTGAAAGACAAAATTCAAGACCACGAGCAAAGACTGAAGACATTCGTAGAATGTTATGTTTAAGTTTTTTGTAAAAGGATGTGACCTCCCTTAGGGGGAGATTGTTAGGAACCGATCGGTCACTCCTAGAATACGTAGCTCGTAGGTCTTAGATAGTTTTTGGAACCTTAAATAGGTAAAAGGGCCAACGCCCATAGAAAGCCCATCAAGGCCTATATGAGCCACGACTAGGACATGTAAAAATACCCTCTCCATAGGTTTGAGAGGGTGTTGGTTGGTTTCATTTCACACACACTAGTAATCTAATATTCTCTCTTTCTTTCTCTTACTAGAAACCTTCCTTCCATCTCTTTCTCTTTTTAGTTTCTTCATTGATTGGTTAAGTGTTTAGATAAAACATGTATTCTACAAAATCTTAACAATTAACAAACTATTTTGTTCAAGAAACGTTCATGGATCTTAAAACCAAACTCGAAACGACAACCAAAAATCATCAAGCCTCGACCCAATACTTAGAAGCAAAATTTGACAGACTTGCTGACAAGCAATCTTTTCGACCTTCTGGATCTCTTCCAAGTAACACTAAACTAAACCCCCGAGGTAACTCATCTAAACCATAACAACCACCTTAAGCTCAAAACGAGCACGTAAATGTCGTGTTTACACGAATTGGTAAATCTTATAACCCACCCACCAACCCAAACGATCTTCAAAATAATTCTCAAACTCATATCAACTTCGATAGTAATGATGAAGATGAAGAATCAACTCCTCAACCTAAATCTCAAACACCAAAACCAGTCAAAGAAACACAAATACCAAACCATATAAACCAAAAATTCCATATCCTCAACGCATTGAAAAAGAGAAAATGGAAGCCCAATACGAAAAATTCCTTGATATGATTCGAGCCGTTCGAATCAATGTACCTCTTGTCGATGATTTAGCAGGAATGCCGACCTATGGCAAATTTTGCAAAGAATTTGTCAGCAACAAACATAAGCTCGAACAAATCTCATCCGCTTTCCTTAGCGATGAAACTTTGGCTATGATCTAAAACAAAGTTCCACCTAAACGCGAAGACCACGAAAGTTTCCTTATCCCTTGTACCTTCGGCAAAACATTCTCTTGCAACGCCTTTGGCCGATCTTGTCGCTAGTATAAATCTAATGCCATATTCACTATATGCAAAACTATCTATCGAAAGTCTCAAACCAATAAAAATGAGGGTAAGATTAGCATACCGATCATTCTAATACACTATTGGAATAGCTGAAAATATGCTAGTCGAAGTTGGTAAATTCACATTTCCTATGGATTTCGTTATTCTCAAAATGAAAGAAGATAGTTAAGTTCCTCTTATCTTAAGGAGACCTTTTCTTCATACTACCAACGCAATAATTCGAGTTAAACATAAACAACTCTATCTTGGAATTGGCATGGAACGAATGACTTTTTCGATCAACTCAGCGATGAAACATTCATATTCTAACGATGATACATGTTTTAGCATTAATGTCATTGATGAAATCTTAGAAAAAGATTTTGATGCTTTTCTCGATGAAGGAAGTGAAATCCTTTATTCCATCGAGGGCACTCCTCTCGAAGATAAAATCTTTGCCAAATTCGATGAATTCATTGCTATGAATATCGAAAAAATGTTGAATCTGAATCAGAGGAAGAAGAACCAACCTTTAAAAAAATCACCTTTAATATCGATTATAAAATCAAGAAATCCTTTGAAGAACCTCCTACAGATCTTAAACTTAAACCTTTTCTTGGTCACCTAGAATACGCATTCTTGGATGAACCCTCTTTTCTTCCTGTGATCATATCATCTCAACTTTCTAAACAAAACAAGAACAAACTCGTATCTGTTCTCAAAAAACACAACAAGCCTTTGCTTGGAAGAACACATACATTCCTAGTATCTGTCTGTCTTTTTGTAAACATAAAATACAAATTTTAGAAGACAAAAAACCAGTTGTCCAAAAACAAAGGCGATTAAATCCAAATATGCAAGAAGTAGTTAAAAAATAAATCATAAAACTCCTTGATACTAGTATAATATATCCACTAGCCGATAGCCCTTGGGTAAGCCCAATCCACTGTATACCAAAGAAAGGTGGTATTACAGTAGTAACAAACGAAAAAGATGAACTTGTCCCAACAAGAACCATTACGGGTTGGCGAGTTTGTATTGATTATCATAAGCTCAATGAACCAACAACGAAAGATCACTTCACGTTGCCTTTCATGGATCAAATGCTAGAAAGACTCACAGGAAATAAATACTTCTATTTCCTTGATGGTTTTTCTAGATAATTCTAAATACCGATCGATCCAATTGATCAAGAAAAAACAACGTTAACTTGCCCTTTCAGAACATACGCTTATAGGTGAATGCATTTTGCTTTGTGTAATGCTCCTTCTACTTTTCAAAGGTACGTGTTGGCCATCTTTTAGGACATGATCGAAGAATCTATAGAAGTATTGATGAACGACTTCTCTGTCTTTGGAAACTCCTTCGATAATTGTCTAAACAATCTTGATAAAATGCTTTAACGTTGTAAGGATGCAAATCTTATCCTTAATTGGGAAAAATGTCACTTTAAGGTTAAAGAAGGAATCGTCTTGGACACAAAGTTTCTGGAGCAAGCCTTAAAGTTAACAAATCCAAAATCGACGTAATCTCTAAACTTCCACCCCCACTAATGTTAAAGGCATTAAAAGTTTTGTAGGACATGCTAGTTTTTATTGATGTTTCATTAAAGACTTCTTAAAAATAGCCCGCCCTTTATCCTAATTGCTTGAAAAAGATACTCCATTCGAATTCAATGATGAATGTCATAAAGCATTGAATTCATTAAAAGAGAAACTCACATGCACTCATGTAATCAAGAGCCCAAATTGGAATCTCCCATTTGAGCTAATGTGTGATGCAAGTGAATTCGCAGTTAGAGCTATCTTAGGACAAAAAGATGGTAAACACTTTTACCCTATGTATTTTACAAGAAAAACCCTAAATGCAGCTCAACAAGATTATACAGTTACTGAAAAAGAACTTATGGCTGTAGTTTTTGCATTTGATAAATTCTGACCCTACCTAGTTGTATCCAAAACTATTGTATACACCGATCACTCAGCTCTTAGACACCTCTTCAAAAATTAAGATGCTAAGCAATGTCTTATACATTAGATACTACTATTGCAAGAATTTGATATCGAAACAAAAGATAAAAAAGGTATAGAAAATATTGCCGCCGACCACTTATTTCGAATTGAAAATGATGAGACAAGTGATGACAGAGAAGTCGACAATAACTTTCCTGGCGAAACCCTTATGGAAATTGGCACCAGAGACGTACCATGTTCGCAGACTTTGTAAACTATTTGGTATGTGATATTATACCTAAGGGAATGACGTACCAACAAAAGAACAAATTCTTCTCGGACCTTAAAACTACTTTTAGGAAGATTCATATCTTTTCAAAGTATGTTCAGACGGAATGATTGGACATTGTGTCTCACGACCAGAAACTCATACCATATTAGATCAATGTCACCACAAACCTACCATTGGACATTATGGACCAACCGCCATAGCTAAAAAAGTCTTGACTCGGACTTTTATTAGCCAACAATCATCAGAGAAGCTCATACTCTAGTCCGCCTTTGCGAAGCATCTCAAAAAACTAGAAATATACCTAAACGTGATGAAATGCCCTTAAATAACATTCAAGTATGTGAAATTTTTGACATTTGGGGTATAGACTTTATGGGACCATTCCCGAAATCATACAAATTCGAATACATCTTAGTCGCTATTGACTATGTATCTAAATGAGCCGAAGCTCAAGCTTTACCGACTAACGTTGCTAGAGTTTTTATTTCATTTCTAAAAAACTATTTTGCCGTTTCAGAATGCCCAAAACTCTCATAACCGACCGAGGTACCCACTTTGTAATAAAACAATGTAAAAAACCATGAAAAGGTACGGTGTTACTCACCGATTCTCTACATCCTATCATCCTCAAACGAGAGGACAAGTTGAATATACAAATAAAGTCCTCAAACGAATCCTTTAAAAGATAGTGAAAGACAATCCTGGTGTTTGGTCAAAAAAACTTGATGACGCTTTATGGTCATTCAGAACCGCTTACAAATTATTGAATGGTACCACACCATATAAACTTCTATATGGTAAAATTTTCCACTTGCCGTTTGAAATTGAACATCGTGCATATTGAGCACTAAAAAACTGTAATCTTGATCTCATCGCCGCTGATGAGAAAAGAATGTTTCAGTTAGACGAACTCTGCCATTAGGCATATGAAAAATCTCGTCTATATAAGGCAAGAAGCAAAGTATGGCACGATAGAAAACTTAAAAGGAGAAAAAAGTTTAAAAACGGAAATAAAGTGCTACTATTCCACTCAAAATGTAAATTCAAACAGCTGAAACTCAAATCTAAATGGCTTAGACCATATGTAGTGAAACATCAATACCCGTCCGGATATGTGGAACTATATGGTAAAGATGGCAAGACGTTTATCGTAACTGGGCATCGACTTAAGCTTTATCATGAAGAATATGATCATAATGACCAGAGGGAAGAACTCACTCCCTCTTTCCTAAAGAATGAACCACCGAAGTACAAGTCTAGCTAATGACTCTGAATAATTAAGCGATTCTTGAGAGGCTACCCGTGCTTCATCTCCTTACAACTCAAGTGTGGAGGAGACCCAAGAAAATATAATATAAAATAAATAGAAAAAGAATAAAAAAAATCAAAAACTGCAATAATATTTTCTTTTTTGTGTTTTGTTTGTTTATTTTTTCAGGTAGTATATCATAAAATCAAAAAATTATGACGCTCGCTCAAAGGTAGCTCACTTCCAGCTACATTCTCTTATGCCCCAGGAAGTATCATTTTCCCTTAATTTTCCCTATTATATTTATCAGTTCTCACATTGTGGGCAATGTACAACTTAAGTGTAGAGGAAGAGTCAAATAGGAAAAATTAACATATTATATCCCTCCATGTTTGCACTGTAATATAGTCACATTTTAACTGATATTTTATAAAACTTAATGATGCGTTTAATTTGTTTAATTAAATTTACAAGTTTTAAATTTATAAAACTCGTCTATCAATGTCTATACGCACTAACGGTTAGAGAACCCGGTCGTATGTAGTACATGATTGGTAAATCTAAGGTCGTCCCAAGAGCTAAGTTATATTAGTTTTAATTTGATTATGTGGCAGCTTTGAAAATGATTTAAAGATTGATTTGATATCTTGACAAGAAAATAAATTGCGAGACGTAAATTGAAATGAGAACAGTCAGGGAGAAAGAGGTGCTAACTTAGTTATTTCATTACTAATGCTATGATATGTTTTTCTAGTGTAATGTCTAAATATCATTTTTAGTGGTTCTTATATCAACAGACCCGAATTGACATTCGTAGTTTGTCATATACTTTTATGATCTTAATTTTTTGTAAGTCACGATGTTAGGGTATCCAAGTTTTAGTGATTAAATTCCAACTATCCTAAAGACCTGTCTATGATCTAATATAGATTATAAACCCCTTCTGAAAGAGTTCCTGAGATTTTTTAGTATTTAATGCAGCAAAGTAGGTAATCTGAACAATTCCTACACTAAGGATAGATGTAAACTTATCATAGTACCCTGCTAATTCTAAGTTCAACATGTCTGCCTAATAAGAGAACTAACAAGATCAAAACCACCCTCAATACTATTAAAACTCAAAGATAAATGACAGGCAATAAAAATATCCAATTCGAGCGATAATAAATAGGAAACAATCATAACATAAACAAGTTCATAACTAGGCCAGCACTAGAAATACTTAACCACTCATAGCAAAGACATAGTAAGAAATAATGAAAGAGGTCATGGATTGAAACATCACAATTCTTACAGGATTCATTTTATGAATGATTAATAAAAAAAGTAAGTAAAGTGACTTCTCTCTTGGACTAATGGTAGAATTCTTTAACCCTTAGAAGCTTGTGTCGTCCCTTGGTACTCCTGTGTGGTGGTGATGTCGAATGAGCAAGAATGAGGGCTTTATTTATAGATTTCAATTTGGTTACAGTGTAATAGATGCGTATGGTTACGACATAACCATGCTGATATGGGCTTCCATGATACAGGCTTAATATGAGTTACGATGTAACTGTAGAGTCCTAGTTACGCTGTAACTATGACTAGGATGAGTCATCAATCTTCTTGCGCGACAGGTTATGGCGTAAATGTTACAAAGCTGTTACGGCGTAACCATGGTGATGACCAAACATGCCTTAATTGAGTTATGGCGTAATTCCTGCGGGGCGGTTACGTTGTAACTTGCTTGAGAATTCTTCATTTGCTTGTTTTTCACGTCCAAATCTTGTGTCTCTTGCTCCAATGCTCGTATTTTTCATGTAAACAAAATATAAAGTGATTAAGTATCCTTTTCAAGCATTTATACAATAATTACAAGCATTTTGTTAGGGCTTTTGATACTAAAAAGTATTTGCTATTTGATGTTATCACTTATTATATAACTTTTCTTCCAAAATAAAAAATGTATAACATTTAGTAAGGAAAATCCTACTTGGATTTACATCATAACTAGCACAAAAATCAGTTCACTAAACTGTGAAGTATACTCTAGTCTTTGATGCATATCCTTTGAATATTTTATGAGAGTGCCAATAAATTAGTAGATCTAGAACTTGTGCTTGATCATCATTTACTAGACCGCTGTGAGGTGAAATTATAGACAACTTTGTATGATAAGAGGTAAAATAATCCCCATATTATCCCGCTATCTACAGCACTCACTCTTAGTGCTAAAAATTCCCAACTATAATATGCTCCATATCTCAGTCCTGTGCCAGCCATAGTTATCGATGTTATTTCCATTTTGTATTAAAAAAATAAAAAATGAAAAAAGTAAGGAAAATGTTATAAAGCTTTGGTTTGGTACATGAAATCATAAACCCCGTACTTACCCACATCATAGTTCACATTTTACCTCTTTGAAATTTTGTCTAGGTGCTCACGCCACAACGGGCATGTTTATGTGTCTTGTACAAGCCTATGGTAGCTATCTAGATTATGTCTGTGCAAAATTGATTGATCTCAAATATAAAACCCTGTATGAGTGACTTGTGTGAATAAAAATTACATCCATCATGTGAGGTGCTTAGTTATATGTTTATGCCTGAAAAGTTACAAAATTAGCTAAAAACTTGTTAGAATAAAAACTAATTTCTCTACGTCCATGATAAATGAATCTTGTTTTCTCGCTTTGATTGCTTGAGAGCAAGCAATAGCTAAGTGTGGAGGGATTTAGTAACGCTTTAATTATACATATTTTCTGCGGCATTATTGTATATATTTATATTATTTCTCGTGACCTTTTGATACTTAATAGCATGAAATATGTGCAGGTTCACTTGAAGATAGTTCAAGCTCAAAAGTATCCAAGACATAAGTGTTTATGCCTTATGGAAGAATAGCTAGAAGATAATAAAGAATAAAGACCAAGTACACCATACTTTTCTCCAAGTACGCCACACTTCAACCTGGAGTTAATGAATGCACTAAACACTTGAAGTACGACGCACTTTTATATTTGTACACCGCACTTCAACCCAACATTAATGATTTTAACCGACAAAGAGGGGAAGTACGCCACACTTGTTATAAAGAGCGTCGTGCTTTACCCCTCGATCAGCCTATAAATAGAGGTGAATTTTTCCTCATTTCATAAACACTTCTATCAATAATTCTCTCGCAAATCTTCATCATTTCTTGGGTTTTAAGGACAAAATTCCAGCAAGAACAAAGACGGTTTATAATATTTAGTATAATACGGGTTTAGTAAGATTCGATACTTGTAAACGGGTTGTGTTTTGATCCATTTCCTATCCGAATCTCGTATGTTTCTTGTTTATCTATTTAACTTTGTTTTATGAACTTTGTAGCCATAAGAGGCTAAAACCTCTTATAACTACTCCGTTACGTTAATATAATAAAAAAGCATTTGGTATTATTGTGATCTCCTTAATGTTAAGCTTAAGTTGAAATCCTATCGTAACTAATCTTGTTAATTTTGTTTTTCAACTTTGATTATATACGCATAATGGTATAGGTCGAAAGACCCATTGTGTACTATATAGTTTGAAAGATCTGTCTACAATCTTTATCGTTTGGTTGGAGAAATTCGCTTACGTTAATTGATAAACAAAATAGATTCGATATAATAGTAACTTGATTAGTTGCCTGATACACTTGATTAAGCTAACTGATAACATCAAATAATTAATACTTTTTAGCATCAAAATTCCCTATGAAAATGCTTTTAATTATGTTATAAATATCTGAAAACATTACTTAATTGCTTATATTTAGTTTTCAGGAGCAATGTGAGCAAAAGATGTGGGATTTGGACGTAAAATGCAAGCAATCAAAGGAATTCAAGGCTTTTACGGCGTAACCTCCCAGCAAGAGTTACGCCGTAATCATGTTTAACGAAGAAATGACTCAGCATCAGTTGTTACGGCGTAACCTCGCCATCACCTCTAAGCCGTAACATATAATTTAAAGAAGATTATGTATCCGAGTCAGCATTACGGCGTAACCAGGGCAATATAGTTACGCCGTAACATCAATTAATCATGGAGAATGGGAAACCACATCAGCATTGTTACGATGTAATGTGTTCATAACTGTTACGCTATAACACCTTCGTTACTTATAAATAGAGCCCTCACTCGGCTCATTCAGCATCATTCACTTCACCACTTCAAAACACAGTACCAAGGGGCGAACAAGGCCTCTAGAATACAAAGCATTCCACCAAGAAGTCCAAGGGAGGATCACTTTACTCATTTTTAGCATTAATCATTCAAAAAAGCAGTTTGTAAGAATTATGATTTATCAATCTAAGATCTCTTTATTTATTTCTTATCTTGTTGTTGCTATGAGTGGCTAAGCACTCTTAGTGCTGGCTTAGACATGTATTTACTATTGTTGTGATTGATGTTTCCTGTTTTATTATAGTTTCATTAGATATCCTTATAGCCTTTCATTGATCCCTAGGTTTTGATAGTGTAGAGGATGGCTTAGATCATGTTAGTCTTATTATTAGACTTACCGGTTGAACCTGGGATTAGCAAGGTGCTATGGTAGATTGGCACATATCCCTAGTGTAGGAATGAACTATATTACCGCCTCTGTCACATTAAACACTTAAAAAGCAAATGAACTCTTTTAGATAGGGTTAATAATCTATATAGGTTATAGAATTTGTCTTAAGGATAGTTGTGGATTAACCACTACGAACTTAGATGCCCTGCCCGTAGGACATAGGAGAATTAGGATTGCAGAGTAAGTATAGGATAGACCTCTAACACCAATACAGGTTTGCCGATATTAGAACCACTAATGAAACTTGTAGTTGAACATTGCATAAGAAAACGTAATCATAACAGTAGTAATGAAATGGTTAGGCTAGCACGCTTTTCTCCCTGATTACCTCTATCAATTTATTTATTTTGCATTTACTTTCTAGTAGTTTTAAATCAATCTTAAAACCATTTTTCTAAACATGACAAAATCAAATTAGAACTAGTTAAAACTTAGCTTTTGGGACTACCTTGGATTTACCAAGTACTCTACTACATATTACCGGGTTCTCTGCCCGTTAGTACGTGTATCGGTAGACGACTTTTATAAGTTTAAAACTTGGCAATTAATTATTTAAAACAATTTTATGCATCAAGATTTTGGTGCCGCTTCCGGGGAGCTAAATTTAGTTATAGTTTGATTTCTTGTATTTTATTACTAAGCATTTTCAGGAATCATAATGGCTGAGGGAGAGATCGATAATCTCACCATGGAGTAATACCTCTCATTGACTCGAGGGAACCAGGCACCAGGCGTGGTTAATCCCAAAATAGGAGGTAATTTGAATTTCAAAATCAAGAGCCAATTCATATAAGAATTAAGGGTGGACACCTTTTACGGAAACAAGAATGACGATGCTCTTGAGCATGTAGAGCGAATTTTAGACATCGTCAGCTTATTCAACATTCTAGGAGTATCACACGATGCTGTCATGCTACGTGTTTTCCCTATTACACTAACTGAAGCCGCTAAAATATGGATGGATAACTTTCTCCAGGAATCGTCGATTCCTGGGATCTCCTTAAAAAAGCCTTTATCCAAAGGTACTACCCGCCATCCAAAACCGCTAAGCAGCTTAAAGAAATCCGCAACTTCATGCACCAAGGTGAAGAAACATTATACCAAGCTTGGGAACTGTACAATGACCTGCTTTATTAATGCCCAACCCATGACATCAATAGCCATCAGAAGGTGAACATCTTCTACAATGGTCTCGGCACTATGAACCATCAATTGCTTGATTCTCAAGGGCCAATTCCTTGCATGACACCTACTCAAGCATTAACGGCAATCTAGACTATGGCTGACCACTCCCAAAGATGGTTCATCTAGCAGGAATATAGATAGTAGTAGTAATTCTGAAGGGATCGCTACTATTATTAACAAACTAGATAGCCTAGGTCTTGACATGAAGAAACTTAAGCAGAATGTGCACGCTATTTAAGTAGGATGTCAGACCTGCGGAGTGACTCATCTCGCAAGGAGTGTCCTCTGAATGAAGAAGTTAAGAGCGTTGAAGAGGTTAAATATGGCGAGTTCGGACATTCCTCACCTTTTAGTAATGGAGCTAAATATCGTATAGGCCCACTGGGATACTACATACGCATTGACAATCGCCCATCATTTAGAGAACAAAGGCCAAACTTGGAGGAGCTTATGAACAAACACCTAGAGGAGTCAACACGAAGAAGAGCTGAGATGGAAGAGTGGGTGAAGAAACTCCAGGAGAATGCAAAGATTAATACTTGAAATCAAAGCGCTTCTCTCAAAAATCTGGAAAACCAAATCGAGCAGCTGATAAAAGAGTTTCACCCAAAAACTGCTAGTGAAGTGAAGAATTCATCGGTAGACTAGTGCAAGGCAGTTTACGCCGACAAAGAGGCACTACTTAACAATGAAATTAACAAATTCCACAAAGTATCTTTTTGTCAAGAAGAAGGTGTGTCATCAAAAGTCTTGCCATGCCAATTACCACCAAAAGAGTTGAATCCAGGGAATTTCACTCTTCCCCTACACTATTAGAAGTTTAAATTTTTATGCTATGGCAGATTTAGACGCAAGTATTAATGTCATACCCAAATCCATGTTTGAACACCTAAAACTAGCTAGACTTAAGAAAACGGACATGCTTGTTGAAATGGCTGATATGATGAAAAGGGCCCCAATAGCAATAGTTGAAAACGTCCTTGTTAAGATCAATAAATTGTTATTACCTTCAGACTTTTTGGTTATAGATATGTTAAACATGCGTAATGAAACCATGATTCTTAGGAGTCCATTCCTAGAAACTATTCATGCCAAGATAGATGTCTTTAACAAAGAAATCTATTTAGGAATTAGGGATGATAGGGGTTACTTTCGACATGGACAAGAAAATTTATAATTTCACGACCCCTGTAGGAAATATCTATATGATAAACTTAATTTATAATGATGAATCTCCTTCCCGTAGTAATGTTCCGTCAGATAAATCTTTAAGATTTGAGAAATCTAACAATTTGCATAATGAGAACAACTATATACAGGAACGAAGTAGCAAGAAGACAATGATACTTAAATCTAACACAAACCTCCCTAACACGCACTTCTGTAAACCTGTTAAGCAAATTTTCAATGGGATACTCAAGGTGTGGCCGACATGTGACCCAACCATAAAGACATGTAATGAGGGGATTGAAATCTATGGGATGAATGAAGAAGGAGTTTTAAAATTATGGCATTGTTACCTTGATAGTGATAGGGAAAGCATAAAAGGGAATGGTTTATCATTTCCTGAATTCCTCTTAGTTAAGTACGAGGAAACCCAGGAGAAAGGGCTAATTCGGGACAATAGGTATGCGTAATGGTGCAATGAAAACTCGATCTCGGACACACCCACTTCGAGGTTTACTACGGTTAAGGAGGATTATAAACCTAGACCAAAGGACTATCCTTTCAAAGATTGGTTATTAACAAAGGTAGGACACACTAAAGTGAGTGAACCAGTTAAGAAAGCACTATTAAAAACATGGCTCATCGATTGCTTTCAAGAAGAACTAGTCTAAGATCCATGATCAAGAAGTTTTGACGACTATAAGTAGATGTTCTATTTAGAGATTGACCAATTAGCTGACGAGTATGAATTAGGGATAGGAAAGAAAAGACATATGCTAGATGACGAAAATTACAAGAAAGTACAAGGAGATAATACATTATGGTGGTACGATTAAAAATCAAAAGAGGAAGAAAGGCGAGAAATTAGAGTTGATATAGAAGGGTATAATCCACCAAGGGTTCATGTAGAAACTTTTGAAATAAAAAGATACTCATTTGACAGTGGCCAAAGTTTCATTTGCGTCACTAAATAATTGATGGATGCTTTACTATTAGGAAGAGAAAACGGATCAAGGTTTAGGGAGATGATCCGTAAGGAAGTGAACAATGGAAGGAAGGTCCACAAAAAGACGTAGTTTCATCTTGAGTCTAACTTAAAGACTCGATAATAAACAAAAGTGCTTGTCGCGAGACAACCCGTCTTTTATTTTTTGCATTTTAGTTGGTTTGTTAGTTTCTCACTTGATTTTGCAAGTTCTCACAGCAAGGTATTGAAATTTGAAATCTCCTCGACTCGTTGTCATGTGGTAAATAGGTTCCTGTATAGGCGTAACCACCTTGGTTACGCCGCAATAGATGTATTTATGGCGTAATCTCCTCTTTGAGTTACGCCGTAACCTTTCTTAGTTCAAATTTTCAAATTTAACAACCACATGATTACGGCGTAACCAAACCCATGATTACGCCATAACCCCTTTCTGAAAACCTGAAATTAGTTTAAAACTTTTCAAAACCGTGTATAATTAAATGAACTTTGTGGGTATGTTCTCTGGAAACCCTCACGAGACTTCACTCGTTCACTTAGGCCACTAAGTGGTTTAAAAGGCTTGTTGCATATGCTAAATGCAATCGTCATTCCTACGAAAGTGAGTTAGGTCTTGTTGTATATTTACATTTTGAACGTTTAATGCTTTTTAGTTTGTTTAGTGATTTCAGGGGACATGAGATTGCTTAGGATACACGGATCAAGAGTTCGTCTCTTGCGATTATAACTTGAAGTAAAGAGCATTGCTCAGGGGAGTCTTTTGTTTTAATTCTACTCTTATTCTGGTAATTGTATTTCCTTAATTGTACAATAGGGACATTATACAAACCAAGTGGGGGTGGGGGTAGAATTACCACTTGACCTATATTTGCCTTCGATTTTCTAGTTTTCTTTAAAAAATTTGACATGTTTTTCCTAATAAACTAGAATTAATCTTTTTCAAGCGTACTATTATCCTTTAATTCAATTGGTGAGGTTAAGCCTATTATTCCATTTTTATCTATTATACATAAATATATGAGTGTGTCGGTAGTATTGTAGACTTTAGAACTTGGCATGTACATTATCTCAAGACCTAATTGATTAGTTGGAATAGGCAGTTCAAGAAGGCAACGTATTAGGAATTTACCCAAATAGCCTATATGTGTGTGTTTATCGACTCGTTATACTGACTTGTCGACCTCCCGCAAAAAACCTATGTTTACACTTAATTTTAGTGTAAGATACCCCTAGATCACCTTGTTAAGCCAATCCGTGTTTAAAATCACTTTATGTATTGTTACACCCTTTTGCCTTAGGCAACCCTATAGTCTAATTTTTTTTTTGTTGAAATACCTGGCTGCTTAAGTCCATTGGTTCGGGGAAATGGGTTCGGAAATTTTGCGCGTTCGTGGAAGACCTATTGTTAATGTTCTGTAAAGACCCCCCCCCCTGTTTCATCACTTTTGATATTGATCATCTCAAGTGGGGGGATATGTGTTATGTATCATATGACGCAGGGGCAATAATTAAAGATATAAATCTCTGTAGT
>BQNB010003647.1:0-80145 GCA_026074375.1 Tanacetum coccineum | reverse complement strand
TTGTGCAGGAACGGATAACTAAGAAAAGGACGAAAAACAAAGCCAAAACGACAAAACCGGACTCGGAATGGAAAAGACTGTGAAAGACAAAGCCAAATCGAAGCCGAAAAGTCAATCAAGTCAAAAAGTCAACAGAAAAGTCAACTGGTCAAGGTCAAAGTCAACCCTAGTCAACCCCGAGGTCAAAAGTCAACACATCAAGAAATATAAGTTTAAGGGTTAAAATTGCCAAACCCCTAAACTTATATTTATAAGAGAAAAGAGGAGAAAAGAAAAGAAGGGCTAAACTGCCAATTGAGCAAAGTAACAAGTGGGGGGGCAAAACTGCCAAAGTCCCTAAGTTATATACACCAAGGACCTACGGTGCAAAAGGTAGTATAACCTTTGGGGACTGAAATTGCCAAGTCCCCAAAAGGTTTTAACACCAAGGACCATGGATGCAACAAGTTAAATATCTTTCAAGGACCAAACATGCCAAAACCATAAACTTATACCCTGTCACTCTTTTTTTTTGTATAACCATTTTTCCCGCCTTGTCTTCCCCCCAAAAACAACTCACGAGTTAACTTCACCCGTTTTACCCTGTAAACCTTCACCCCCACCATGGGTAAACACCTTCCCCCTCCTCCACTACCATTCCCACCTGTAAAAACCCCTTTCCAAGCTGGCAATCCCCCATTTTCCCATAAAGAAAAGCCGAATCAATGGCCTTGATCAATTTGAAGAAGCACAAAGCTTATTAAGGGCTGGGATTTGCTTATTTGGTCCTCTCACAGAAGTAGCACAATGAAAAAGAGCTAAGGACTTAGTTGTAGTATAAATAGAGGCAATGTGTTAGCCGAAAAAAATGTCTAAGGCTTATTTAGTTAATTAATGTTTAATTCAGCTTAATTTATGCTTATTTACAGTTATTCACAGCTTATTTACAGTCTCTTGTACCCTTTTTATCATTTAATGAAAAATTGAAGTTTTTGGAATTTTATACCCGTTCTATGTTTTCACTGTTCAAGTGCTTATTTTTCCATCTCATATGTTAAAAAGCTCTCTAAACAGCTTAATAATAAGCTAGGTTAACTTAACAAGTCAATAAGCTAAGATAATTTGGACTTTACCTCACAAATTCACTCAAAAATACCACTGCTTAATGATTTGGATGATAAGCCAAATTTGGATGGGCTTATGGACATTACCAGCTTATTTCCAATAAGCTGGAGCTTGTAGAATAAGCTCTTGATAGCTTAATTGCCCTTGTTTAGAGCAAAGGGCCTTGTAAGTTCTCATTTTCCTCTTTTAAGTCATTTTTAGCATTAGCTTATTTCTAGCTTATTTTTGCTTATTTTTCTTTTAGATATGCTTATTTATGCTTATTATAGCTTATTTTAAGTTTTCATTAAATAAATGTGTGCAATCTCAGTTTATAACTTAAAACTGCCAAGTTAGTGTAACAAGCTAGGTAAGAAAGTGGCTTATATTTCCTAATAAGCTACAAGTTTTAGTATCAAAATAGCTTAATTAGTGTAATATAAGTAGAAGTGGATAAAAGGTTTTAAAAGTTTTAGCTTCAAAATAGATTTTAAGTCCACTTAGCTTTGACAGCTTTAAAGTAAAGGGGTGTTTGGCATAACCCTAAAAACGGGTCAAAATGGTTTTGGCATGGGTTAAGGTCATTAGGTTGAATTAAGCTTAAGATTTAAGCTTCATTTAAGCTGTTTTATAGGTCCTTTTAGTTTGAAAATTGTTTTTCAAAGTTTTTATAAACCATTGTTTTAACTGTTGGATTTTAGAAAACTCCACAAGTGCTTATTTAGTTAAGCACTTGTGGTTTGAGTTTAAGTGTTCAAAAAAGTGTGTTTTGTGTGTGTTGAAAAGCTGTGACAAACACCCTTTGGTCTTTTGACTTGGTAAGTCAAAACCACCCAAGCCTTGTGTTGGCAGTTTTAAAAAACCCACAAGCCTTTTTCACCTTAAAAATCAGCAAGTTTTTTTTAGTTTTACCATGTCAAACTTGGTGCACAACTCCAAAAGCTAGGAAATTCCATCTGTTTTCAGTTTTCTTACCAATTTGAGCTTATTTGACAGCTTATTATAAGCTGTCAAATAAGCCACTAAAGTAAAGCTTAAATCTCCCCTGGTGCAAAGGGGAGATTTTGAGCTCCTTTTTCTTGGTTTTTAAGTGTGTATAAGCCCAATATCTTGGCTTATTTTAAAAGCTTATAGGCTCTTGTATAAGCTTGTTAAATCTCAGCTTTTGAAAAGCTTGTTTGTTAGCTTATTTTTAGAGCCAAACTTGGCATTTGACTGTTTTTGAATAACTTAGATTTAGGGATTGCTTAATTTACACTTTTAGCATTTTCAGCTTATTTAATAAGCCCACTTGTTTCCAAATAGCTTATTTAGGTAGAATTAGTTAGTTGTTAATCTTGTTTAGCCATTTACTTAGCTTATTTGTCTTAGACCTTAAGTCCTTTAAGCTGTTAAGCTTTGATTAGCTTTCTGTCACAATTAAGCTTTTCCCAGCTTATTGGTTCTAAGTACTTGGTGTTCTTTTTAGCTTATTTAGACTAGTTTAGATCCCCCTTAGCTTTCTAATATCCTAGTTTAGCTTATTTCGCCCCCAAGCCCAAAAAGACTTAAGCCATTTTGCTTATAAGCCTTTTAAGCTTTCTGTCCACTTTAAGCTTATTTATAAGCTTATTGAGTGCTTTTCGTGAAAAGGTGTAGAAGACAAAGTTGTTAAGCCCCACGAGCTTAACAACTTTGCTTCTTTGAGTTTTCGAAAAAAAAAAGGGGAAAGACACTTGGCCCGGGTGAGCAAGACTCGAACCCGGGACCAAGCGATACGATCCCCTTTTACACACACACTCTACCACTGCGCCCTTGGGTCTTTTTCGTTAAAGACTCAAGGGCATTTGTATTTATGTACGTTTTTGGTTTAAAAGCTTATAAGCTGAAATAGCTTATTCGGGGCTTATTTTTTAAGCAAACTTTTTGTTTCTTATTTTTCGTAGGATCCTTATAGTGTCTAGTATTTTTTGTAAATTTTTCAGAATTTTTCGAAATCATTTAATATTTTTTATAATTTAATTTCGTTAAAAGTTTATTTAATTCATAAAAAATACAAAAATTATCAAAAAAATATTTTGCTTTTTTAGAAAATTTTCTATCAAACGAAATATTTTGCTTTTTTAGAAAATTTTCTTTTACTCATCTAGTTTGTAGGAACATACTATAAATTTTTCTAGGGGTCATTTTTTATATTTTTTCTTTTTAAAAGATCAGGTCGGGTGCGCGTTTTTTGTTTGTATCGTGTCTTGCGGGTAAACGTAACTCCGTTTTCGGTCTAGTCTTTTTCATTATTCTTTATTTGTCCCGTAGAGTAGTTTAGAAGTGAAAAAATTCTCCGGTAGGGTTATTTTTTTAAAGATTTTAGGTTTTTCCCCCTTTGTTCGGGATTCGTGCTTTCGTTTTTTAGCTTAAAAAAAGTTCATAATTTTTAGGTTTTTCTTAAACGTTTTTGTTTGTTATTATTTAATTTGACTTTTTCACTCTCTCAATTCAATTCTCTTCTGCAATTCAAAATCTTTTCGATTGTTCGGATTTTCCAGTCACAGCATCGTTTGGGGATAATCGACCGGGGTTATTTCTATACTCTACTTCTCGGTATCATTGATCTTGTTGATTTTTAGACTTATATATATATATTTTATATTTTATTATATATTATATATAGATGGTGTGAATTTCACCGATCAACATGCTTGTCTTCTTTTGTCACAAAAAACCGATATGCGAATGTCTAAAAATCTACATTCGCGTAACTTTATCGATCTTGCCATTATCATGTTTGGAATCACAACCTCAAGGCTAATTAGCAATTGTAGTCGTCTGGTAAAATGATCCAACTCCCTAGTGGTGAAATAACGTCCTAAACACATTATTGCATATTGATAAGCCCATATGAAAAAAATCTAAACATGATTAGATTTGTGATTTAGAAAGGATGACATGTAGCTTTCAAGATATAAATACGCTCGCATGACATGCAATTGACCATTTTGAATTATTGTTTTCTCCAATTGGAGAAACGGAAAATATATGAATCACAGATGAAACCAAAACACTAAGTCATCAGGTGCAGTGAGAAAAAATCAAACAAGACGACATACATAATTTTTTGAGACCGGGTGTATTTATAGAAAATCGAGATTTTGTAATGAAATTAGCACTACGACACCAAAATTCATGAGTGTCCCAAGAACCCTCAAGATCCACCATGATTCCGTCACTAATACCGACCAACTACATGTATAAAGGCTATGGACATGCTAAACACATTGGATACTTCTAGTAGAAAATCGTTGAAAACACTATTAAATATGTTGTTCTTACAAAACTAGCATCAATGTTGACGTTGATTAGTGAAACTGAGGTTTGTAAAATTTAAGTAGTGCATATTTTCACTAAAAATTTAGCCTTTTATGTGCATTATTGTAAACACCGACATAAGTCCATCGAGTGTGG
Source organism: Tanacetum coccineum (assembly GCA_026074375.1). Taxonomy (NCBI): domain Eukaryota; kingdom Viridiplantae; phylum Streptophyta; class Magnoliopsida; order Asterales; family Asteraceae; genus Tanacetum; species Tanacetum coccineum. The sequence goes on along the minus strand of BQNB010003647.1, from coordinate 75,624 downwards.
TTTTTGCCTTGATGGTATGTGAGTGCGACTACTAGTCAGAGGTTGCGAGTTAAAGTCTCTATATATTTGAGCTTGAACCGTACTCGTGGGTGAATTATCAATTATAACTAACGGTTGGAATTATCGATTATGTTGTAGTGGGCAATGTTGGTAATTTTAGTGTCATCGGCGGCCATTTAGGTAATGACGATTTACTAGAGACCAATGAGATTTCATGTTCGGCTCGGATACGAGTTAGGGAAGTGTGGAGTGCACACTCAATGAGTTATTATGAAATCTACCAAGACAGAATATGCAGGGATTACGCCGTAACCTAGGAGGTTACGCCGTAATCCCATAAGGTAATGGGCAAAGATCATTTGGGATTTGGTTACGCCGTAACAGACTCGTAGTTTTACGCCGTAACAAATATGAGTTTCTTACTCATGGTAAAATGATCTTCTGTTTCGTCGTAACCATTTGGTTACGCCGTAACAAGAAAACTAGTTTTGAGGCTACGCCGTAACCACTAATGGTTACGCCGTAAACCTCATGTCAGTTGGTTGGAAAATTCAGTTTTAACCAACTTTAACCACCCGAAACTGTCTTAGTTTTCTTAAATATGCGCAGGAAAACACTTGGTCATATATAGAAAAACACATACGAAAATATACACATACAATTCCTTTAAAGTTCTTGATTTGTGATCTTGTGCCTAGACACAAATTGTTTCTCTTCTTGAATTATCCCGATAAAGATTTCGTGCAACCTAGGCACCTATAGGGTCGAAATACTTTATACGGAAAGTGAACTCAACATGATTCAAGCAAGATTTCCATGATTATCACGAACCCTAAACAGTTTTTCTGACAAACGTATAAAGTATTTTCTGTGGTAATTATGGCTGGAAATACGATAAAAGAGATGACTACGAACTTTGGAAAACTAGACAAGTTGAGGGGCATGATTTTAGGCGATGGCAAAAAAATATGCATTTCTTGTTGACAACTTTGAAGGTGGTGTATGTTCTGACAACTCCGATGCCAGAATTGATAGAGGATGATACAGTGGAAGCAATAAGGCAAAGAGCCAAGTGGGAGAACGATGACTACATATGCAGAGGACACATATTAAATGGTATGTCTGGCCCTTTATTTGATATATATCATAATGTTGAATCGACAAAGGAGTCGTAGGGTTCTCTTGAATCTAAGTACATGGCAGAGGATGCTTCAAGTAAGAAGTTCCTTGTGAGTATTTTTAATAATTACAAGATGGTCGATTCTAGACCTGTCATGGAACAATTCAATGAACTCCTTAGAATTCTTAAACAGTACACACATCATGGCTTGAAAATGGATGAATCCAATTCTGTTTCAAGTGTCATAGACAAGTTGCCTCCTCCCTAAAAGGATTTCAAACACACTTTAAAACATGGTAAATACGATTTGTCTTTGGTCTAACTTGGTAGTCACTTGCGCATAGAGGAATCTCTAAGGGCGCAGGAAAGTGACAAGGGCCAAGGTAAAGAAGTTGTTGGACCCTCTGTGAATAAAGTTTAACAAGTCAAAAGTATTAAACTGAAAAAAAAATTACATAACAGAAGTTGATAAAAAAATGTATTGCATTGTAACCGGTAAGACAAATAGGAATATTATATACTTTTTTGTACTTTATTGGTGGGCAGAGGGTACCAATAGTAGTACCCTTATTTGATAAATTTAAGTACCTGTTGAGCATGTTAAACAAGCACGCACCTTTCATAATGTAATACAAGTCGAGTGGGATTGTGTCACACCCCCAAAATATCACAACATAGGATAATCGGGGGCATGACTTCATAGCACAATTTCACGAGTTATATCGAACGACCTCTATATGAGTCATTTGGAAAATACACGTTCGATTCAAGAAATAAAGTTTTACAAAGACATGTTTACAAAAGTTCACAAAATATAAAGAAATCTAGGTTTACAATCGAACGTCAAAGTTATGTAATAAATCTTCGTCATGATAAAACCGCAAAGTGTGACTCTGGTGGGATGCTCCAGGTAAATCCACGGTAATGCAATTAAGGACCTGAGAATACATGCTAAAGCGTCAACATAAAGTTGGTGAGTTCATAGGTTTCAGTAAGTAAAAGCAGTGGACCACAAGATTTCAATATTCGGTGACTATTGTAATGTCACACCCCCAAAATCTAACTGCAGCGGAAAGGTAACATTGGGGTGAGACGTCATGGCACAAGGTACAAGTCACGAAAAACGACTCAAAATGAGACGTTTTAAAATATATTTTAAAATATTTCACATTCGATACAGTAAAAACATCAGAGTTTGCAAACAGGTCCCAACAGTTTCAAAATAACACAAGTGTTTAGACATGACAAAATGTTTAGATAAAATTTTCATCGAATGTAATAATAGAAATTCTTTACAACACAATATTTTCAAAAGAAATTTTATCAATTGTATAAAATGAAGAGTCTCCAAAATACATATTCGTGCGGCTTCCCTCTAAGCAAAATAAACATGCTAAAAAGTCAACAAAGTTGTTAAGTGGATTCAAAGGTTTTAATCATAAAACAATGATTAAGTAAATCGAGTAATGTTATTGCAATCAAACAGTTTAGTGGACTACAAGATTTAGAGTGGACTACAAGATTTATTAAAGTTTAGACCAAAGAGAAACAAATTTACCGAAGTCTAAATGGAAAACATATATTATTGCACTAGTAGCTCATGACCCCCCGAAACCTTAACTGTCAGTGGCCCCAAAACAAATTATTAATTTTATAGGGGTGTCTGCCTAAAACAGCCTTCAAGTTCATCCCCCTTACAAAATGTTAAATGCATTATGGCCAACTTGTGACTTAGAAATCTCAGGTGGGGAAACAGTCAGTCCCAATAGATTAATCCCATAACATCCTTCACCCAGCATACTACAATAGTAAATAATCTGTTCTGATAGCATAAATACAATTTAAAAAAGCACTTGTGTCACAGAGTAAAAACAAGCATGTAATCTCATCACCCAGTAGAGTTTGTAAAACAAGTAATTAAAAAAGGGGGCTATGAACTCACCTTAAGCAAAATGATATAAATAAAATGATTGAAACGGATAAACCGTCGAGAAGCCGAGAAAACTCCAAAAGCAAACCTAAAAAATAAGTCGCGACTTAGAATTTGAATAAATATTAAATTTATAACGCAATATCTTGTATATATAATATATAATATATATATAAAGATATATAAATCTATATAATATATTTATATAATATATATATATATATATATATATAGTATATATAAAGTTTTTTATAAAATTTAGCAATCTATTTTAAAGTTTGAATTTTTTTTAATAAAATAATTGGCCCAAAACCAGTGTCCAAAGTTATTAAAATATTTTGCAAGCCCAGATATATGGTGAGTTTTTGATAAGAAGTTCAGTTTAGCCCAATTTCATAAGTCCCTGATAATTTCTTAAAAAACCCATAAATGATCTCACAATTTAAGAACAATATCCGACATTAAATTCACTTGATTGTGATCATCGAAGCTTTTAACTACCTTGTAAAAACTGGCGAATCGAAAAACTAAAATTCATAATATAAAATAGGGGAAAATTGAAAAAAGGGTCAAGAAGCCAAAATGATTGCAGCAAATAAACAATAACACAAAAAAAAGCCCAAACATAACATGTGTGAGTTAGTCTTGATTACGTGACAAATAAAACACATAGAATAAAAAATTCAAGTAATTATCAAAATCGTGCCTCTAAAATTTCACATGATATGGTGGTATACAGTACTTACGACAAAAATATAGATCTACAATTTAAGAGATAGATATAATAAATAATAAAAATAAAAACAGTGAATGTTATTAAAAATTTATAAAATATTAAACCAATTGATAGTATCGAAACTAAGAAAAAAAAATCTGAGAAACAAACTAGAAGCCATTATTAATCTTCCTTTTAGAACCCCAAAATGAGTGAGACACAAAAACAGTGACTATATTCTTAAAATGTTGTGTCAATTTAAAACCCACTATTATAAAGAACCTATAATGATGTCCAAAAAGGTAGCGTTTAGACTAGGAAAAATATTGTACGATTTTGGTGATGGCGTGGTTTAAAACCCTCATAATGGCAAGGAGGAGAGCAAAAGAAAAAGGGGAGTTTTTTTTCTTTAGTGAAGTAAGCTATGAGAAATCTTTTGGGAATGTGTAAGATTAAACTAGGTTCAAAACATGCATAGTTTGTTCCTACACGTGTCTTACTAACATGAAAGCAATCACAAATGCTTGTTTTAAGGAAAAAGTTAGGGGGTGTTTGAGGATTGCTTTTATTAAAAATAGTATCGATTCCCTATTCCGTTTTTGAAAGGAATAATCCCAGATAATCAGCGGTTACAAAACCGTGATTTTGAAACTTGGTGTTTGGGATTTGAGTTATGCCCTGCCGGATAACCAAAACGCGCATAAATCAGATACTCATTCTTTTGATGTGTTTTGAAAACAAATTAAATTAGATTATTTAATAACTTAAGTGGTAAAAAGACATAAATAGACAACTATCCAATACATCAGTGTATTTTCTGATTTAACATATATGATTAATAAACAAATTTGATTTAAAAAAAAGATTAACTTACGCATGTAGTATATAAGTCATAAAAAATTCATAAAAGCATAAATTCTATAACTTTTTGTTAAAAACATAAAAAAAAAGTTAGGCTTTGTTGCCTCGTGGGCCAATCGATGCTTATATCCACAAAAACAACTCTCATTCTCATATTAACAAATGGGCCCCTTTTTTCATTTTCAACAGTAGAAAAAAAAAAAAAAAATATTGATCATTCTCTCTTTCACTCCAACAAACAACTCAAACAATCATATTTTAAAAATTGTCTCATTTCTGGCACAACCCATATCTATTAATAAAAGAAAGTAATAATAAACATGTTTTTATGTAATTATCCCAACCACAAACACCCTATATTTTTGTAAAGGTATACTTGAGTTATAGGAATCATCTGTTAAAGAGCCGTTGGGGAACAAGGTGGGGAGATAATTTGAGGTTAAATTTTGGTAATTTGAAGGTGGATAATTTACCTTTTTGTTGGAAGAATGACGTTTTGTGGCCAGTAAGGAGAAGATGCTTTTTTTCAAAAACGTCGTCTAAACTACAGCCATCCCAGAACGCATAATCAGTTTTCAGATGGTGGGTTTCCAAACACCTTTAAAAGAGATTATTGCATTTTGGGAGACAAATAATCAGATAATCCAGCTTTAAAAAAAAAAAAATATAAAAAAATAAAAAAAAAAAAAAAAAAAAAAAAGAAAAAAAAAAAAAAAAAAAAAAAAAAAAAAAAAAAAAAAAAAATTAAAAAAATAAAAAAAAAAAAAAAAAAAAAAGAAAAAAAAAAAAAAAATAAAAAAAAAAAAAAAAAAAAAAAAAAAAACGCTACTACGCCAAACACCCCCTTAGCAATTCATGGACAGTTTCCCCCTAAGTTCTGGTTGGAGCGATGATAGAGAATTTAAAAGTGGAGTATTTATAAGTTTTTTAATTTTGCATAAAAATTTAAAATAAGTAGGTATTTTAAGGGTCAACCGTTATAAAAAAACCTAAAATATAAAAAAAAAAAAAAACAAGAGTTTATGGTGGAACCACAAAAGCGAAAGATGTATATGATAAAAATAAAATTATATCATATTGAATACTTTTTCGTTAAATAATTAAAAATATGGTAGAGCCACGTTGAACTAAAATTTAGGTCAATAGTCGGTTCACTTATAAAAACTAAACGTTTTATTTACGAGAACGCGCGAGACAAAACCTATTCGGTTAGTCCCGAGAAATAAATTTTACTCCAAAGTAAATTAAATAAATAAGTATGGACTAAAAATAATTGACCGCTGGAATTTAACACAACGCTATATATGGTAATATTTAAAAAACTACAATGGGACAACGGTAGACAAAAAAAACGGATAAAAAAATCCCAATTACCGGCTCAAGCTTAACCTAGAAATGCAAAATAAATTTTCCTCCCCCTCCCTCGTAAAATAACCGTAAAAAAGAAAGTGAAAATTTTCCAGAGTAAATAAACATTAATTAGAATATGGAATTGAAGATAATGAATCTGATAAAATTACGAAAATTTCACAAGCCTTCCCCCAACCAACCTTAAGGGAGCGTCATCCCGGTGCTCAATTCGACGTCGGTTTACTTGTGAAGAGATGAGGATACTTGCTCTTGAATTGGTTTTCTCGCTCTTATGTGAACTCAGGTCCTCGTCGTGAATTCCAACGAACTTTGACGACAAGGTGTAGCTTGTTGTCGAGTCGAAATGCATCTTAGTGGAACGTCAAGGTTTTATTAGATAAATGTTCCTTCAGGTTCGAGATGTAAAAGGTTATATGGACTCCATCGAGTTCTTGTGGTAGTTCAAGTTTGTATAGCTCGCTTGCTCTGGTAACTATGCACTTTGTACCGTATATGTAGTGTCCCAAATCCTTCAGTGTCAGGACTAAAGCTCCTATCTTTAGATTGCGTGTCGAACGTGTTCGAAGGGTTTAAATAATTAAACATGATAGCAAACGAATATTGAATAGATAATAGTCAAAGCATCAAATGCATGCAATGTGCATGGGTACAGATCAATTGTTATGAAAATCCTTGGTGAAAAGATTGAATATCTGTACTGGTGAGAGAACAAGTGAAAACGAAGAATTATTATGTCATAACAAGGATCAAAGAAAAATATATCAAGTACATTACATATGAAGGTTGAATAATGAATTTATGACGATAATCAATGCGAATGGAGGGATCAATTAAATTATAAATTTTTTGAAGGAAGTGAATGTCAATACAAAGAGGTTATAATGTGCTTGATATCTCGGGATTAGAGAACCCTAAAAGAGATTAATTATCTGTATGAACAAGGCAGCAGACAATCATTAATCAATGCAACGAAAAAAATGAGTAGATCATAAAAGAAGAATAGTCATAGCATCTCGAAAGGAATAAATGAGAGTATATGAAGGAAAAGTAAAATATATCACGAGCATGTAAAATGTGAATATGTCAACGACTTAAGAGAGCACATAAAAGAACACATGTACAAATGTAATAATGATCAAAAGAATAAATATAAGCAATTTACGAATCAAGAAAGTATGAAGAATCATTTGTACGAATAATCAAACAAACAAAAATCAATTGATCATAATAATGGTAGGATAGAAGTATGTGTCAAGAATATCAAAATATAGCAACGATCAAAAGAAGGAGAAATGAGCGCAAAGAATCATTTGATCAACAAAACGAATGTAGAGAGTCCTTTGTCTTATGAGATTATGAACCGGATGACTATAGAGAGTCATTCGTAAAATTAATCGATGCAAACGTGAGAATTAATGTCAATAGTTGAAAGAGGCACATATCAAAGAAGTAATATATCAAGGATGTTAAAATAGGATATGGAAAATTAATTGTATAAACAATTAATTATTAAATGGAGTGGAAGTGTCCGTACCACAAGGCAACAATACATTAAGAGTTTTTAAAGAAAATGTTTCAAATAAAAAGGGTCACCATTAGCTATGATGGTCGAGATTCTCTCTTCAGAGTGCGGGTTGCTTGTTGTGACATTTCCTAATGATAATCTAGTCAGGAGGCATGACCTTCATTAGCGTGGTTCGTCTCAATGGTCTTCATGCGTGATTTGTTCTTGACATCTTATATCTCGTTCCGTTATAGGTGAATGAGCATGTCAGCCATATGTTGGGCTATAAGTCGCTTGATAACTAATGAACTTTAGCACTTGTCTTCTTAGCGGCATAATTCTCCAGAATCACAAGAAGTAGGGAGAAAAGAATAAGTCGTGTTCCTAAAAGTAGGCGTTCTCAGACGGCACATTACGAGGGAATAGGTTAATAGTCGTATTCCAGTTTACCGACATGATTCAATGCGGTGGGTTACATGATGACGTATGCATTTCAGAAGTACGAGGCGAGTGTTCAAACTCGGAGTCGATTAATAAAATAACCAGTGGGATCGACAAACTATGTCGAGTTTCAATATTATCACAAACTGGTATCATGGAAAATCATGAAAGGCTTTAGAGACCCTTTATCGCTAACAATGTCTTGAGAAGGTTTTAAAGACCGTTGTATCACTCACAACATCTTGAAAATAAACGAGGTCATTGTGTCACACACAATGTCTTAAGTAAAGTCTTAGTATTTATATAAACACATTTATATAAAATATATAGTGACACTCTAGTAGATAGATATAAGTAATCGAACATGGTCGACATTTATATAAATCACTTTTATATAAACAAATAACGGTATTCATGAAGATAAGCGTTAGAGATCGAAAGGCAAGTCAAGTATTGTGGAAATCGTAGAGGGGGAGGGGAGGGGTGAATACGTTTCCATTAAAAATCTTAAAATGTTTCGTATCAAATTACCGATCAAGCGTGACACAATATGATGAGTGTTCATACGAGTTATATACACATAGTAATACATCGATTTACAACAACATAAACCAACACACAATATTCACATTTATTCAAGACATAATTAAAACTATATAATCAACACATCACACAATTGCAAGTATAAGTATAAAGCGATAAATGCGAGCAAAATGTAAAGAGATAAGTAAAAGGAAATGCAAACCGGACACGATAATTTATAGTGGTTCGGTCACGAAGCACCTCTTCGCCTTACTCTACTCCCCGAGTACCCAACTCGAGAGTTACTTCACTAGTCAACAAGCTCCATTTAGGCGGAGAAACCGTACACAACTTTCGCTTATATCAATTTCCGACACTAAATTAGATGTCGAGTTTTAATATTAGCTAGAACCAATCTATCACGACTTTACAACTTCTTCACTACTTTCACGACTTCACAACACAACTTCACAACTACACAACAACTTAGCTTCATACCTTGATCACAAACATACACAACTTCTTCACATTCTTCACAACTTCACAACTTCTTACACATTCAAATTCACTATCTCACACACCTTCACAAATTCTCCTCACCACACTACTATGTCACAACTATCTAACACTACTAGGAAAGGATCACAAAGATCCAAAAAAATAAAACAAAATAACTACAAAACACACATGTCAACCATTGCATCAAGCATTTATAACAAGTTGGAATACATGGACTCGATTATGCATTGTGAGTGTAAGACATGTACGAATGCCCTAATAGCCTACATAACTTCGTATCTTATGATTACGGAAAGGTTCTTCTCTTAAACTTCAATGGATGGATGATTGGATCACATTTTATACAATCTTATATATATGTTAAGTGATCAAGGAAAAGGGTATTGAAAGGAGGTTTTAGAATCTGAGATAAATTTGTGCCAAAGAGGTGGAGAAAATTGTTGGGAATTAGTCAGTATTTATAGGACAAAAAGGAGGGGAGCAAGGGTTATGTCCGGCCCCCTTAAAATAGTGTGCGGTCCCATTAATTTAAGGGGCCGGCCCATGTAAATTAAGGGGGCAGCCCCTTATTCAGACGCTCCCTTTTTGCTCTATTCAGGGGAGGTGTTTCTGAGGACTATTTCTAGACCGTTTTAGGGTTCAAATTTGATATTCAAAATGTTTATTTTGAATAAAACATTTTACTTATAATTGCAAAAATGTTTTGTCATATATTTTTAAATAATGTTTTGTCAATTTTATAAATGTAAGGTTTAAAAAATTTCTTTGATCATTCAAAAATTAACAGTTTTTGTTCATACTTTAGTGATTTCGTCGGTGTGGAACATAAATTTATTGTTGAAGAAACTTGAGAGTCAAAAGATGTTGACGAATGTTGATAGTGATTACGAGTAAACTAAGCACTTTACGATATGTGTTTATAGTTGGGCTTGTTTTCAATCACCAAAACATAAAGAGAATGTATAGATTAAATATCGTAATATTTGCACTAATAATCTCCCCCTTTTTGATGATGACAAAATATGTAAACTATACACTCATAGTTTAATCTGTATAAGTTAATGGTTTTCATCTTCTTCTCCCTTTTTGTCGAAACAAAAAGGTGGACTCCAAGACGCGACTTTTACTACACTTCTAATCTACTTTCAATCAAGAGGTGAGCTTGGCTCATCCTAAAAGTGAAGTCTTGTTCTATCAATCCCTTTTTAAACAATGACATTCCTTGAACATTGACTCGAGCGGGGTTGCATGGCTCAAATTTAGTTGCAAAATCTTTACCAATACAACAATGGTTAGTTGCGAGCAAAAATATAGGGATGAAAGATCTTCATAAAAAATGTGTAGATGTCTTAAACTGTTGCAAAGTAATGGCTTGGAACATTTGCAAATTGATACCCCTTGGTGTATGCTCCCGTTGATTGGTATGGCACAATGAAAATTCGAGTAACAAAAAAGGCTAAAAAACAAAGTTAGTCTGAAAAATGCACATACATATAATAGATGATGTTAGTATATATGAAAGACACTTAAGAAAAGGGAATAATTCATGTATGTTTTAGTATATGCATCTAAAGTGTCGGCAATTTAAGACAACAAAAAATATTATGATTAGATTTAAGACATGGAAATGTTTAGGAACCAATGATAAGATTCGACCGACACATGCTTAAGGGCTAAGGGAACTCTATCAACACGTTCTTGTGGTATCATCATCTAACCAAGATAATGATGTGGATTTAAATTTACTAATGGTTGTATTGAGAGATTTCATAAATCATAAAGGTTCTTTGTTAAGCATTATGTATGCTTTTCATGTTTGGAGTGTTTAAGGATAAACATTATCATAAGACTTTAGGTCGAACTAAATGTTGATGATAAGGATGATTTGTTGTGGAAACATAAATGAGGAAGGATGAGCGTGAATGGAAAGGGAAGGTGTTGACTATAGGTTTGTTGGGTGTTTGGTAGGTTTAGAGAGTAAGGTGGTGAGGGAATGTTGTTTTCTTGTTGTTGGGAGAGGATGGAGGTGGTGTGTGTTATATTTGGTTGTCACTTTGGAGTGTGGAGATTTGAGTGTGTAGTTAACATATGATATTGATGGGGATTTGAGATGGGTAATGGAGGATGGTGTGGCAACTTGTGGTTGATGTGGGAGTGTCCTTAACGTAAAGGTTGTAATTCTTGATTGGGAATGATCGTTTTCTTGAGATGGGTTGTTAATGTTGATGAACAATAGGTGAAACTGGTGGTATTTGTTGTGATGATGGATCGGTGAGAATGAGTTGTTTTTTATAGTAGAGTGTGTAGTCATAATGGGGGGAGGATGGAGTGCCTTCTGTTGATGGTGTTTTGAAAGGTACATTAGGACCACTTGGTGATGATAGTTGAAGTTTGGGTGATGGGGTTTTGGTGTCTACATTTGTTAAAACAATGAATAGTTTGCTTTGGTAGTATGATGTGAAAATGATGGTTGGTATTTACCTTCATGGTAAAATTACTAACTCTGTGTTGATTCAACTACTCTTGAAGCTTTAGAATATCTTCTTTGTGTTCTTCACTTGCTAAGAAGTGGAATGAATTTGGTAGTTCTTTCATGGTGCCGTGACATGTGGATGAAAAAGTTATTAAAAGTCACGACAATGTGGTGACACGATGATAACACTTGAAGCTTGAATGTTTCTTTGTGTTCTTCACTGCTAGTAGTGGATATGAATTTGGGTGGTTCTTTCATGGTTGGTGACATGTGGATGAAAAGTAAGAGTGGACAATGTGATGATCGATAACACTTAAAGCTTTGAATGTCTTCATTGTGTTCTTCACTAGTAGGTAAGTGGATATGATCCATTTCATTACGAAATTCACTCTTGACTTTTGACAACATCGGCACACAATGTTATGAGTGTCAGGTTATGAGGTTTGAGACGCTTTCATTGCGACATTTTGACAACTTAGGCCACACTGCTTATGATTGTCGGTTATGATGTGTGTGATGCCTTTCATTTCGAAAATTCACTTTGGATGGTTTGGGATGGACTAGAACTAGTTATGAGGGTTTTATGGTTATGACGGTTTGAGTTGTTCTATGGTAGAAGTTATAGGTTAAGTGTGTTGTTATCCCTTCCATTAAATTCCGTGCTCATCCGGACATAAATGATGAATAAAAAGAATAAATGAAAGAAGAATAGAGACGCAAGCGACTGACGGCGTGGACCAATGTCAAGACCAAAATGTTTTGGTTAGCATACAACGAACTTCATACACGAAGATTATGTAGCTTTCTCAAGCATTGTGAATGTTCTTAGAAACAATCATAATACGAGGTTGAGGTTATCTTTAAGTTGTAGCGGAAAGGTGGAGAAGGTATTATCCATTCTATTTTATAATAGAGGCATGATTAAGTTTTTGTGAAACGAAATTAACATGAACAATGAGTGATATTTTAATTGCATTTCGCTAATTAAAAATACTTAAACATTTCGGACGAAATATTTAAGTTGTCAAACCTACTTAAGAGTGTGTATTAGATTTTTATCCTAACCTTCATTGACGAAAAGTAGATCATTTTGAAAAGAACGAGATGATGATTAAGGGAATGTGTGAGTGGAGACTCTAAGAAACTTAAGACCATTTAGAGACTATTATGACCTATCGGATTGTGATACTAAGGTTCGCATGTAATAAGGGTATAAATTCTAGTGTCAAGAAATCTATACCTATAAGCATAAGACATATAGGTATGCGAGTTTATCTAAGCATGCATCCACACAATAATCAATAAGATTAATGTGTAAAACTATATGACATTTGAAGTGTTAATTGAGATAGGCATATCTAATTCGTTTTATTGCATCAAATCAATTATAGTGTAATGACATTTAACCGTTTAAGTCATGTTAAATGAGCGTCATACAAAAACATATTGCATGTTAGCATTTAGGAGCATGTTTCATTTTAGATAAGCTAAGAGATATTCTATCTAGATTGCTAGAATAAGATGAACTCCTTTATAATAGACATGTATTTAATAGCTAAGCAATTAAACATTGAGCATCAAGTAATCAAGTAAAGAATATAATTGCATTGTGTTTGGATTGACTAAAGAAATGGCACTAATTTCTAAATGCTTTTAGTGCACTCCTTATGATTTACTATCTCTATCGATGATAGACTATCCTTTTCGGCATATTTAGGAAAAGCCATTTAATCAAGTGAGAGAATGAGTATGAGACTATCACTTTGTGGTGCTCAATTAGGCTAATCAAGACCTTTTTACGGATTATTACCCACGAACCCAACTCACTCTCCTTGGAAGCTAATTCAAAACGTTAGGTCAAATTGAATTTCTAGTGAATAGGATTCTCCAGTATGTCATTCTCATGTTAGACAAATAAAACTCTTATTATTTGCTAATGGAGTGTAGCAAAAGATAAAATTTGTTATAATCTTTCATAGAGGACATTAAATATGACTCAAACTAATCACACTTATTACGGTTCGCATAAATCATAATCAGATGTGTGGAATTCTAATATAAGGTAATTAAGCTGTTTTATAATTCTTTTGTTCAAGATCTATAGGTTGATTAATTTCGATTACTTATTGCGTGATTTAAATGGATTATGTCTTAATATTTAGTCATCTTACATGTGTAGTGTCACATGTGATATTTAACGTGTTTGGTTTTTCAAAAATGTCACATTTAGCCTTATTTGCATTGTCAAATGTAAATTTCTTGAATATTTTGGACGAAAACATCCATTGTCAATCCTACATCATTAATGTATTTCATGATGTATTAACATATTAGGGCACTAATTTTGGAACACAACTACTGGAAAAGTAGAATCAATGTGCATTACCAATACAAGATGTGAGTTCATGATTACTAATTCATATTCTTTTCATCTACAAATGGATGCAATTATTTTCATACCAATCTAGTGTGATTGAGCCAAATAACCCAAACTTTTATGTAGATGCCAAGACTAATATCTTTTATTTATAATTTGATATAATCTTGAAACTAAACAAATAAGAATCTGATTTCTTGTCCATACTTAAAAACTTGTCAATTAGATTCGATAAATATATCAACCATAATTTGAATAATGAATTGATATATTCTTGAAATCTTTCTTGACTCTTACGAACACTCATTTAAAAGAAAATAGATAAATATTTCTAATTAGTGTGTTCCCAATTAATCCAAGATTAGTTGTAAATCTTTACTGTGCGAAAAAAACTATTTGTTCGTTTTGAATAATATAATAGTTTTTGACATTTTATGAGTATGAGTTTTTCTAACCATTTTTATACAACACGGCTGGGCATTCTTTTGATAAACATACTATATGTTTAAAAAAAAATATAATTTTGTGTATGTTAAAAACATGAAAGCACAAGCATTCTCTTTTTCTTAGTATTGATGTATTAATATTAATCTTTTTCTTTTGTTTGTCAAACCCAAGGTCATACCAAGCCAAGTTGTTGAAATATTTTTAACGTGTTGTTGAAAATACATTAAATTCGTTGGAAATATTTAGGTGACTAGTTTTAATACATTTTAATAATTATACTAGACAAGTTATGAACTCTATTCCTAAATTATTCCATACCCGAACAAAGATTTACAAGATGTTTATGTAACATTTGTAAATTAGTGATCTATGCCTATATGCAATGCACAAACAATTTTGCAACTTAATGCAAAAGATCTAGCATAAGTTCTAGTTATTATATTCCGAAAAATAGCTACAATATGAATAGTGTTCATAGCACATCTGCTTAGATATCCAATTAGCTTAATTACAAGTAATGAAACGATCATTTCAATAATTTTTACTAACTTAAGTATAAAGAAGTGCACAATAATCACATAGCATACCACATAAATGTACTTGTCGTAGTTTTGTGTATTAGATACAACAATGTATACTTAGCTCGGTTTTGTTTGAAGACAAATTAGTTTTCTTCCCATTTCAAAATTAAGGTTTGAAATATTTTGAAAAGTTTGAATTACACCATGTTCAAGATATACTCGACGGAAATGTCCGACTCGAAAGGGGAAAGACAAAATACAAGTTTTACGTTTAAATACGAGACTCAACGTTTGTAGACAATAATTAGTATTTTGCCGTCTTTCTGACTAAATTAGGTTTGAAATAAAATATTTTGGAAAGTTTTTTTATATGCAAACGCAGACTCAATTCTCTTCGAAATGGCGGGTGGCACGACTTCTACGGACTTACGGTTGATTTTATATGATTTTTCAAGTTTCTGAAAAAAAAATGCCATCGAAATCTGTGGTCACTTAAAATAAGGGTAGGTCCGCCCGGAAATTTAGGGGGTACCGCACAGAATTTAAGGAAGGCCGCCCACCTGATACTCAGATTTCAATTTTTGTGAAAAAATTATTTTGACTTTGCGGAAAGGTGTAAACATTTCTGAATTGATACCGTAAGATATAACACTTATTTTCAAGCATCATTTTTATCTCGAGGGGGGGGGGGGGGGGCTTTCTCGTATCAATTGTAATATATAAGAATCAAAACACTAATACTAGTAATCAACAAGGACACTTTTAATATTTAATCCCCCTTAATGGGTAATTTGTACCATGGATCGTCTTAATTTTTAAAACCTTTGTTTGAAATTTTGAGCGACGTGGCTCTGATACCAATTGTGAAAATCGTTAGAGGGGGAGTGAATACGTTTCATTAAAAATCTTAAAATATTTTGTATTCAAAATTGTACCGATAAGCGTGGATACATTATTGATGAGTGTTCATACAAGTATATACACATACTTTATACATCGATTTACAACAATACACCCACACACATATTCATTTATTCAAGAATAATTAAGACTTATATAATAAACACACACACAATTGCAAGTATAAATATGAACGATAAATGCGAGTATAAATGTAAAGAGATAGTGAAAGGAAATGCAAACCGACACGATGATTTATAATGGTGCTCGGTAACGATAGCACCTCTTCGCCTCTACTCACTCCCCGCAGTACCTAACTCGAGAGTTTCTTCACTAGTCACAAGTCTCCCTTAAGGAGGAGAATGAGTACACAACGTTGCTTTTATCAATTCCCGAACACTAGCTAAATGTCGAGTTCTATCTTAGCTACGAACCAATTCTATCACATCACACTTCACGACTCTACAAACTTAACGACTACTTCACAGCTTTCACTACACAAATTAGCTTCACCTCCTTGATCTACAACTACATACTTATTCACATCTTAACAACTTCTTCCACACTTTACAACTTCACACTCTAACCTTCACAACTTTCTCTCGCCACCATACTTATGTCAAACCTATCTAAACACTACTAGATAGGAATCACCAAGATCTCTACTACAAAACACACCAATGATCACCATTGATCAAGCTATTATAACAAGTTGGGAATTAAAGGACTAATATCTATGAATTGTGAATGTAAGACATGTCAACGATTGACCTTAACTAGGCTACATAAACTTCGTTTTCTTATTGATAACGAAAGTCCTTCTCTTGCCACTTCAATGGTATGGGATGATTGGATCAACATTTTAAACAAAATTATAATAAGTTAAGTGATCAAAGGAAAGGGTTTGAAAGGAAAGTTTTAGATTGAGGAAAAACTTTATGACAAAAGAGGTGAGAAAATGTTAGAGGAATAGGTCGCCAGTAATTTATAGGACAAAAAGGATGGATGCGGGGTCTATGGCGGCCTCCATAAATAGGGTGCCAGGTCCCTTAATTCATCAAGGTGGGCCGGCCCCATGTAATTAAGGGGGCCGAACCCTTATTTCAGTCGCTCCCCTTTTTGTCCTATTCAGGGGAGGTGTTTACTGGACCATTTCTAGCCGTTTTAGGTTTGAAAATTTGAAATTCAAAATGTTTATTTTGAATAAAACATTTCTTATAAATACAAAAATGTTTTGTATATATTTTTTAAAAATGTTATGTTAACTTCCGTTCCATTTTATAAAAATGTAAGGTTTTAAAAAAAATTTCTTTGATCATTCAACAAAATTAAGTTTGTTATGTGTGTGTATTAGTGTTTAGTGATTTACGTTCAGGGTTCGAACTTAATTTATGTGTTGAAGAAAACTTGAGACGTCGGAAAGGATTATGATAAATGATGATTAGTGATTACGAGTAACTTAAGCACGTTACGTTATGTGTTATAAGTTGCATGTTTGTCATCACTAAAACATAAAGAGAATGTATAGATTAAATATCGCAATATTTCTACCAACACACTTAAATCCCAAAATAAGTTACTAAGTTATACAAAAGCACAAAGATCTCGAGTCCAAAGTTATAAGTTACGAAAATAAGCTAAGGCTTAATACTCTTATTGGGCCGCGTGCCCAATAAGCTCAAAAGTTAGCCAATAAGTTCAAAATAGATCCGTTCTTGCCAAAACCCCTTTAGTTCTTCAAATAAACTCCAAACAAGTTATAAAATATCCGATAATATAAGCCGGATTAAATAAGCTTCAATAAGCCGAAATTTATTACTCTTATTGGGTCGGGAGCCCAACAAGCTCATAGAGTCTCAAAATAAGCTAGAATTAATCCAATTTAGATTATAAGTTCAAAACCAAATGAGTTAGCAAATTAAACGACAAAATAAGCACTCGATAAGCACACGAAATAAGCCGGTTTCATAATAAGCAACCACAAACTCTTATTGGGCCGCGTACAATATTAGGCCCACTAAGACCAAAGCAGCAACCAAATAAGCTCAAATCCAAAACAAAATAGAAGATAAGATAAGCTAATAAGCTCTTTTCAAGATTCGATAAGTAAATAAGATTTAATAAGCTCACAACAAGCCAACGAAACCATTATAGGCCGAGCCCTAAACCTCTTTTCCTTTTCCTTGTTGGGCCGCAACCCACGAAAGCCCAAAACTCAAAATAAGCATCTCGAAATAAGTCCAAAAACAAAGTAAGCTAGAAAATAAGCCCGGATATAAGATAATCTATACAATAAACCACAAGGGTCTCGTAATAAGCCAAATAAGTCATGGGCCAAGCCCATGACCCTCTTTCTTGCTCACGGCTTGGGCCAAAATTAAACAAACAAGCCCAAAAACCTAGATAATTAAGCTAGACTCCCAAATAAGCATCAATAAGCTCTAGAAAACACACAATATTTTACCAAAACAACCATGATATTAAGATGACCAACCCTTGTTCTTCCCTTTTGTTCACGTCATAACCACACGCACCCTTTTGTTTCTTGTTTTGATTTTAGTTTTTGTTTTTAAAACAAACGCATTGTACAACTAGCTTAAGATCATCATAATAACCATAAAAGTACAATTATTTAAAGATTTAGACAACTTATAAAAATGGGTTTCGGTTGAAGATTAGACTCGAGAAAACAACCCAAATGTTGTTTTTGATTACCCAAGACTACTAGAAATCAACCCTAGAATGTTTCTTGACCCTTTGATCTTGATAAAACTTGAAGAATGGATGGTTTCTTATTCCCTTGGTGTTCGACCGGTTCAAAGAGAGAAGAGAGAAAGAGTTTTTGATTTTTTTGAAAGCATGCAAGAAGTGTGTGACTTGGTTGTTAGATATAAGACAAGAAAGGGCATCATCATGTAAGAATCACTAGCAACATTTTTGTCTCCATTCTTGTGGTCCATGCGTCCCATATGGTAACAAAACAAAAGGAATCCTATGTTTTTGTCTTTTGTCAAGATTTAAAAACCAAGACTAGTTTAAACGATAACCGAAACTGAATGTTCACGAAACGACTCACAAGATAACAAAACGCGTTAAGATGCCTTAAGATCGATTAATAAAGGATTCTTAGTCATTTATTTACTTAATTGATAAACTCGCGCAGTTTTCTGTTTTCCTGACTAGTTTCTGGACGTAGCTCCAAGATTCACGTTTTAAGACAACCGTTTACAAGAATCATGAAATAACTTATTTTAAATAAGCCTATTAAGTTCACCTCAAGATAACTAGATATATTTTAGTTTACTGTCGTGCCGGTATGCGCTGCGTGACTTTTTTCGCTGAACGCGGAAAATCTTCCCAGTAAGCGTCGAATGACAACATAGATATTTCGATACAGAAAAGATGAATAAAAAATGATTCATTTAAGAAGAATCAAGACTATCGATACCCGGTTAAAGCGTAACCGCTACGCGCAAAAAAAGTCAGCCAAGGTCAACTTTTCGGTTTCTCAAGGATCTGACAAGATCGAATAGCGAAGTTCATATAAATATAGTATCTTTAAAATACCAAGATCCAGAAAAAGTTAACGGTTTTCACAGTCTAACCCCCTTAAAGGAATTGCGCCCTAAAATTCAGCTCAAGTCATCGGGTATAATGATGACGGAAAGTTTAGGTCCTTACAAAACATACTGATTCCCTCGTTTGATTCAGTCTCTCGAGTGAGGTTTCTATTAACTCCTATAGATATTTAGTTCCTAACGTTGGACTCTTAAGCTTCCCAAAGTAATATTAGATCATGGTCAATCGATACGGTAAGTTTCTCCACTGTCTCCACAGTTAGTTAGTTCATCCTATATCTAAGTTTCAAGATTTGGGTCGGGTGTTCGGATATGATCCAGTCCATGACGTGTCAACAAATTATTCTAAGGCATTCGATAACATCTAGTTTCCTCGATTGTTCTAGTCATTGTGGCTAGTTTTACAGGAGGTATGTGTCCTACACATTACGAATCATGTTTTTCTTCTTTTAAGATCGCCTAAGGTTCGCTTATCAGAATATGTCTAGACTCCTCCAAGTAGATTTTACTTGTTCTCGAGAAATCTGGGTTTCATCTTACTAGAAAAGGGCATGATATCGTTTAGAATCGCGCTACTTTGCAAAAGGTCAGGTTTCAAATCGCCGTACTACAAATATGAGCAAGTTCCCTCATTCTTCACAAGGTCTCGCCTAACCATTTGTTTTTTGGAGTATGGTATGATATGGTGACTTGAATATCTTTCAAGTTCCACGTAAAAAGAAATGAAATGAAGATGTGCGTAAAGTATCACTGATGCGATCGTCGTATGACTTCCACACGAAGTTTTACAACTCTCTAGGTAGAGCACCTAATCCTTGTAGTAGTAGTATAGGCAAGACTCGGGGGTTGTTATCGTTCTCTAGGGGAATAGGTTGGGAAGGCTTGATCACGGTCTAACAGAATTCTAAGGGTTGAGAGAAGATACTTTTTGTGTTTTTATATTAAAAGGAAAGCAGTAAATCATATATTTAAGAGGTTTGGTTTGGTTTTAGCTAATAAACTAAATAATAATCTAAGCTAATGGTGATAACAATATAATAAAAGATTGTGTTTATTTAATCATGTATTACTCCCTAGATTGCTTCTCATAGTGTTGTTGCTTTGTCACACTTGTGATGATCTATGTAATTATTTCTAGTCCGTAAAACGAATTACACGAACCCGCCGTATATTTAATATTCCGTTAGGAAACGGCACAAGTAATGGTAGTTTGAGACTAATTACAAGGCCCCTAAGTGTATATTAAATGCATGTGAAAATATATTAAATGTGGAATCAACTCATATAAGGGGCAAGGCAGTACGAAGACTGTTACCCGATGATATACTTTCTACACAATCATGTTTCCCTAGACATATCAACAATGATTATAGACAGAAAGCTGGTTTTCTAAGACCTAACATGCATATCCATCACAAGAAGCAACACCACTAAGATCTACATTCTAGGTTTCATACACTTCATAAATAAAACACAATAAGAGTTTAGCCAAAGCATGTTTATAGACAAAGCAAGAACATAAATGAATCAAACAACACATAGACATATCGAGTGATTAAATAAACCTTACTTGATTAAAACATGAGTTGGAGGAAGTACAATATGGTTTTGAGGCCCTAAAATCGTGCCTAACAGCTGCTAAACAAACTAGGGTTCGTACCCTCTTTTTATTCTAAAGTTACACACTTATAACCCTAATTTTGGGTTTGTATATATAGGAAAATCGCTGTGACGGCGTCGCGTTTTAATCGTGACGCCGTCGTGATAAGAATATTCTAGATCTTGGGCTGGGTCGTGCGGGCTGACGCCGTCACGATATCTTATGACGCCGTCATGGTAGGATTCACATGTAATCTGTGACACCGTCGCAGCTTCTTGTGCGAGAAATTCCTTAGCAATGTGGTGTTAGTCGGGGTAGTCTTCTGTCCGTTTCTTCTCAAATGAAGCCCAAGTCACTGTTTTTTTTTCAAAATGCAAAATACCTGAAAGGAATGATTAAGTACCTATTTTAGGCATAAAAACATAATTAGGAGGTTAAACGGCCTCGAATAAGTGTATAAATAGCACCTTTACGATACCCCTTACATTGGGATTTGCTTGTCCTCAAGAAAAATGGGTTTTTCTACCATAGTTCATTACAATTTGGGTCATTTTTACCTAATATCTTATAAACATAGTTTACAACACAACTTAAGGACCTTGTATTAAAAACGCATTGGAAAAAATATTACTAGGCACCTCACATAAAGTGTTTGAGGTTCCTCTCTTTCCGTCGGTAATATAATAAATTTTTATAAACAGATAGGGGGAAACGGGAAAATCAACACTCATTACATGTCTATAGCATATATATTACCATAGGCTTGGTAAATGATCAAACCTCCACCGCTAGGTGCAAGTATTATTCATTACTATCTAAGAGGTCTTTTAAACGGGTGTGGGTGTAGGTGTAAGATAACATATAATGGAAAACGGAAAGAAGCATACGGATCAGATACATTTGGGTGGTGAACTTTGGCGCGTGAACTTTGGAGAGGAAGGGTGTAGTAATTATTACACGAATTTACACGTTAGTTTGGTTGCTAAGCCACGACTCGGACGAAGATATCAAACTCTTAATAAATCTCTTCTTTTTCTTTTCTATTTTTTTTTCTTTTTTTTGATAAAATTGATACATCATTAACATTGGGGGGTTTTACAACACGTACCTCTGCACTTGAGGTTTTACATGCTCGATATTTACAACTAAACTAATGACCCAATTTGAGGTGGATCAACATAACATGGAGATCATTTGACAAACATATGGGGGTATTGACTTAACTTTTCTTCCCCATTCTTCTGCGAAATAAATACTATCATGAATCTTAATCGTCCCACAACTGTATTTACAAGGATAAGGACTTAGCAACTGTGTACTCAAATAATTAACTTGGGTTAAAACAATAATGTACTAAAAGCGAGTACATACAAGGTAGGCTAAAGCGATTTGAGTGTAACGATTGGTCTAAGGGTGACAATGCTCTTCATTAATAATTTGGAAATTACGAGAACCGTGAAAAGGATAGGCTCGGAGGGTTGTACTAGGGGTATCATGCACTAAAAATGGGTGCATGGAAAGGGTGTGGGATAGTTATATGATCGATGTGACCATCATAACAGTTACATGTTTAAAACATGGGTTAATCCTAATGACTCTTATTTAGCAAATCAAAATACTTACTATGCGGTCTCAGAATGCATCACAAAAACAAGTTCTAGAAATTTAATTATACTATCGGTTACTGCTTCATATAATTTAATACGATCTTCAAATGCTCAGAAAAAGGCGAAAGAGGAAGAAAAAAGTCTCCACACGTACACAATATACGATGAAATAGAACAACATGTGACTACTCACTCCTTAACTCAAGAAAGCTAAAGGTATAAACTATCTTGGGTATCAATAATGGATACCCGAATTCCTATAGATCTAAAGGGTTTTTGTGCTAGTCATATAAATTCCTATACATGAGACGCTATTAATACTTGGTTTTCGTCAGTATGTGTCATATAAATTTAAAATTTGGGTAATTATTACTCTTATGCTATGTTTCGATTTATTACAATCATTTCAAAGACAAAGCTAATGGGAAATAAAAGAATGGTTTATAAGGTTATTATCCACCTACACTTATGTTTTTACATTGTCCTCAATGTTTTATAGAAGTACCCGTAACATGAGATTAAGGGAAAAGAAAACAGTAAAAGAAAACTAGTTCTCCCATGTTTGCTCAATAATGGAGAAAAAACATGCGATAACTGGTTAAATAGTCCTCCAAGAATCATCTAATGAAACTTCCTAAGAACTTCAACCTTTCTTCTCATCAAATATAACCTGTAATCAAAGACAAAGACAACTAATACCAAGCATTCATATGTGCGATAAACATAATATACAATGTGAATTTAGGGTTTACTCGATAATATAATAAAGCAGTTAAAGATAGGACTGTGGAGAATTGTCAAACTCGTTGATTTTTTGCGGGTCTTGTAACCAGAATAATACATATTTTAAATGTTGTACAAGTTTTATTTTCAAAAATAATTATAAACTTTAAGTTTTTTGGACCTGGGCGTTTGACGCCGTCAGGGTTTTTGTGACCCCGTCACAGGTGTCGTGGTGACGGCGTCGCGTGTAAATCGTGACTTCGTCTCCACGTTCTGTGAAAACAAAAAATTTGTTTTTGATGAAAAATTTCCTGCACTTGATTCTATAAGTTAATTCTTGTACAAATGGCTGCATAAAACCTGAGATTTGACAATTCAATCATATGACTCAAAACTGACGCGAATTAATCTAAATAATTTATTTTGCATGTTTGAACTTGTTCTAAAAACCGGATAAATTCCCCTACCAACTGATGATTGCAAATACATTGATTGAAATTAAGACGACGGTTAAAAACAACAAAGGCATGATTACAAGATAGGTGTTTCGAACATGTTAGACATAAAATGAAGAATAAAAAACCACAAGACACTCCTAATGTGCTGGAGAAAAGTGAAATATTGGGTTGCTCCCAAAATACTACCTTTTCTTTATTCATGAGTCTTGTAGCTAGACTCAAAGTCACACGTACTTTCAGAATTCTCCCTTCATCATCCAATCCTTCTTTACTTTAACGGGAGTATGGGTGTTAAACTTTTGAAGTTTTGCTCCTCCATGGTTGAACTTCATCTCTTCTCCGAGGTGGTTGTATCTTTCTTCCTCATTCTAGTACTTGCCTTATTTACAGTCTTGATAGGGGCTATAGATTCTATGTCTGTTCTTAACTCTTTCTCGACCTTACGGTAGGTTTCAGTTATCTTATGGAAACTTATCTTATCTCTTTACAGATCTTTGAGTTATGGTCGCCTTGTCAAACTTAATTTCGGCTTTAAAACTGTTGTCAGAATGTCGCTTGCCTAAGATGCAAGGCCTCTTTTCGTTCTTCCTTTATGTTAGAATTACGTAGTCCACAGGATACTATGTTCAACAACTTTCAACTAAAACGTCTCTGTTATCCTAAAGGGTAGATATACGAGCTGGTAGCTAGTGACGGTCTTATGTCATGTCTCAGCAGCGCCTTTTCGTTCGGTGTTTGCTTCATATAGGTAGAGTAAGGCATGACGTTCACGTCAGATCCTTGGTCTACTAGGGCGTTAATACCTTTCAGGCCTCCTATGTTACAAGGTATTTTAAAATGTCCTCCGATGTCGTCCTTCCTTGTTATTCTTTTTCTAAGGATTGCTTCGTAAACCGGCCCCTTAGGCGATACGTTATAGGTTTTCTTTTTTGTTTTCCCAGCTCAGGCTCTTGATAGTGAGTCATTGAACCTATGATTATCGACAAGCCCTTCTATTAGTTTCTCGTTGATGTCGTGTTTTAAGTAATATTCTACAGGCTGAGAGTTGGGTACTTATGTCATTTCTTCTTTTTCAGCCATTTTGATTGGTTCGTTTTCAGCTTCGTTATTCATTTCGACTTCCTTCACCGGTACTTTTGTTTCAGTAGGTATTTCAGTGTTGTCGGGTGTCACATCCGTCTTGTCACTTCTTTCTTCCTCTTCTCTTGCAATAAAGATAGAGTTTACATTCTTGGTGACGGGGAATTTGGCTTCTTCCCTTATCAATACTTTCTCAGGGTTCTGCTGGTTGTGGGTTCCTTAAAAAGCCCGAACATTTTAGTCATTTTATCGTTAATCTCCTCGTGTTGCTTGAAAATGGCATTTTTAAATCTCTTCATTCGTTCAGTGTGTGCTGCCATGTAGTCCCGTACTTGAGCTTCGAAAGTGGTTTCTAATGCTTGTGGTTGAGGGTTTGGACCGGTACGTTCACGCAAAGTAAAGGGGTTCTGCTTTGGTGGTTCACTTTTGTCTTGCGGATGAGGGTTTGAATAGACTGCTTCGGCATAAGCTTGAGGGATGTGTGTTGAGCTCGGTCTCGGTGTTGGTCGCGATCCATTTAGTAAGAAGTTAATCTGGTCTTCGAGCTCAAGTGGTCTTCGGTCATGTGTTTTTGAGGTGCTTTGAGGTGTGGAAATAGATTTGACCAGCTTAACGAATTCTTTTGTGTCATTCCATCCCTCATGGTCGTAGAGAGCGAGGTTCTCAATGATTTCCCAAGATTCGTCGACATTCTTATTGCGGAGTTTGCCGCCGGCGGCACGATCAATCTCGCACTTAAGGTGAAAGGAGACATGATCATAAAAAATTTGGATCTGAAGCTAACGATCGATGCATTAATGAGGGACTTTTTGTAGTAAGTCCTTGAAACGAGTCCATGCTTCTGAGAGAGATTCTCCATGACGTTGTTAGAACATCAGGATATCATTGCAGAGTTTTGTGGTCCTTCCCGGTGGAAAGAATTAAGCATGGAATTGAGTAGTAAGATCCTCCTATGTGGTGATGGATCCTGCTAGAAGACGTTCAAGCCAGTTGCTAGCTTGATCGCGAAGGGAAAATTAAAATAAACGCAAGCGCGTTCTTTCCTTGTTTTTACCGTCAAGGTCAAGTGAATCCACAAGTTTTAAGAAATCCTTGAGGTGTTGGTTTGGATCCTCAGACCAAAGTTCATGGAATAAGAATGCGTTTTGCACCAACCGGATGGTGTCAGATCGAAGAGGTACCACGTTGTTCCATACGGGGAGCTCGATGGTATTCCTGTAGCCTTCGTGGCCAGGTTTGGAGTAATCTCCAATATTATGGATAGGATTCGCGTCTCCTATGGTGGTTGACGAAAAAGGGTTATGAAACAATTAACACAATGAAAAGATAGACTACGAGAAAGCTAATATACGGAATTAAATTCTCACTTGAATGGATTCAAGCGAGTAGAACTAAGTTAAACAATGATCAAAACCTAACTATTCCCTACGTAGCAGCGTCAAAAACTTGATGCGGTCGTCGTAGGACTTCTACACGAAGTTTTACAACTCCCTAGGCAGAGTACCTAACCGTTAAAGTAGTAGTATAGGCAAGACTCGGGGGTTGTTATCGTTCTCTAGGGGAATAGGTTGGGAAGGCTTGATCACGGTCTAACAGAATTCTAGGGGTTGAGAGAATATTATTTTTGTGTTTTTATATTTATAAGAAAGCAGGTAAATCTATGGTTTGAGAGGTTGGTTTGTTTAACTATTATCTAAACTAATTATAATCTATACTACTACTGATAACTTTATGATAATTAAATGTATTCACTTAATCATGCACTACTTATCAGATTGCTTCTCCTAATCCTGTTACCTTGTCACACTGTGATGATTTGTGTAAGTATTTCCTAGGTCATGAACAGATTACACAAACTCGCGGACTATTAATATTCCGTTAAGGCAATGCACAAGTAAGATAGTTGATGAGGTGTCATTTATTACAATATTTCGAGGTCATTTAACCCCTTAAATCATGCAAATATGCCCAGATTATGTTCTTAATTGTTTGTTTTCAGGTTATTAGCACTTGGATGGCATTTGGAGGAAATACACGTGACTTGGGCTCATTTAGAGAAGAGACGGACAAGACTATGACTCTAAACCAAGAACCATGAAGAATTATTCACTCAGAGCTTGGAGACGGCGTCGCAACCATAAAGCGACGGCGTCATGACATTCATGGTGACGGCGTCAGAGATTCAGTGACGACGTCAGGACGAGGCCGACTTAAAGTGGATCTAGAACCATCTACGTGGCGGTGACGTCAGGAGTACAAAGCGATGTCGTCGCAACGATATCTCTATATATACAAAACCGATTTTAGGGTTTTAAGTGTGTAGCTTTGTATAACTTTAGGGAGACTAACCATAGCCTTTGTAACAACTTCATAGGTCGTTTTTAAGGCCTCAAAACCCTATTGTACTACCTTGGATCCATGTTTTAATTCAAGTAGGGTTATTTATCATTCATCATTCAATATGTCTATGTGTTGTGTGATTAATTTATCTTCTTGCTTTCATTATAACATGCGAGGCTAGACCCTCCTTTGTATTTGCTTATGATTGTATGAAAGTCGAATTGTAGATCTTATTACTGTTTCTTCTTGTTGATAAATGTGCGCGTTAGGCTTTAGAAAACCAGATTTTGTCTGTATCGCTATAGATACGTCTAGGGAAACGCGAGTGCGTAGAAAGGATACCATCAGGTAACAGTCTTCATACAACCTTACCCCCTTATATGGTTGATCCCTCTTAAGATATTTCATAAGCATTTAATATACTCTTAGGGGCCTTGTAATAGTCTTCATAACCTTACTTGTGTGTTGCCATTAACGACTATTAAATAGCGGCAGGTTCGTGTTATTCGTTCATGACTAGGAAAAACGTTCATAGAGTATCAAAAGTGGACAAAAGAATCGGATCTAGGTGAAGGCAATCTAAGTGTAGTGCATGATTAGGTAAATACATTTGCTTATCATAAAGTTATCACCAGTAGATTAGATATTAATTAGTTTAGAAATAGTTAAACAATCATAAATTCATTATTCGACCTTCATATGTAATGTACTTGATATATTTTTCTTTGATCCTCGTTATGACATAATAATTCTTCGTTTTCACTTGTTCTCTCATCAGTACAGATATTCAATCTTTTCACCAAGGATTTTCATAACAATTGATCCGTACCTATGCACAGTGCACATTGCATACATTCGACCTTCATATGTAATGTCTTGTGCGAACAACCGTGCACATTCATAGTTCCTCCAGCATTCCCAGGGTTTCCTCCTGAACTTCCAGCACTATCTAGATTAGCCCTAGACTTTTCGTATTCTTCAATAGCTTTAGCCACACACTTTTCCACCAACCTCTTAATAGATTTCTTTTTCAATCTTCTGGGCGGCATGATTCTGTCAATAATACAAGTACAAAATCCGATAAGAATTTGTAAGAGTACATTGAGTCGAGGTATATGATACTAACCGAGAAAATAAGAATTCTATAATAATCATGAATTAATCAGAATGGTCAATATTTATATAATCGACCGATACGAATGACTAGTAATACGCTAAAAGATAGACATAAGGGATCGAATTTAAACTAAGTATTATATATAAAATATATAATACAACAATGATAATCAGAAGAGTAAGTAAAGATCAGGGAATGCGCGCGCGGATATCAGATCAGCGATGAAGGATTCTGTATTTTGAAAATGAAAGAAAAGAAAATCTGTAAAAATTTTGGTTATAGACTAGGTTTTGAAAATGACCCAGTTCCCTATAACCTTGGCTCTTGATACCAATCTGTAACACCCCCAAATTCTGGTATGCAGCGGAATGGTAACAATGGGGTGCTACGTCAAAGTACAACAATCAAGATATAGGAAACGACCTTAAATGGACGTTTTAAGATAAGATTTCATTCGATGCCATAGCAAAATATCAGAGTTCATACATTAGGTCCCATATGTTTTAAAAGTCATAAACATTTCCACATACGTTTTTAATTAAACAAAAGCTTCATACTACCAAAAGGTGACTTAAGTTTTTATAGATAAAAGTTGCATTGAATTTAAATAAACACAGAATCCATCTTCATTGATATCCATCACGGCTCCCATCCAAGCTTATACCTTAGGACCTGAAATTAAACATGCTAAAAGTCAACACAAAGGTTGAGTGAATTCATAGGTTTGTCTGTAAAAGTGTGGATCACAAGATTTAAGTAATGGTAGACTATGAAACAAATTCAGTAGTCCAAAACATGTATTATTGCGCTAAGCTCATGACCCCGAAGCCTTAACTGTCTGTCTGCCCCAAATAGGTAGGGTGTCTGCCAAAACAGCCTACAGTTCTCTAAATGTTAAATGCACCATGATCAACTTGTGACCATAAATTCCGGTGGGGATTGTTAGTCCCGATAGATCTATCCACAACACTAGCGCTCACTATAATAGCAATTGACGGTTCATGATATTAGGGACTTAGATGGCACTGTGGTAACTTAGGCAATAATAATCAGGCAATAATCTGGATAGCATACAGTTTAAAACACTTGTGTCCGTAGTAAAACAAGCATGTAATTTCACCCCGTAGAGTTTTATAACCAAGGAGAAGGAAATGCGATCTATGAACTCAAAACCTTTAGAGTGAGTATGAAAATAATCAAGTAAATGACGAAAACGTAACACGGAAATATCCAAAGCAACCTAAGTAAATATGGGTCCGTATCATACTCAAGTACGTCTCTAATAACTTCCATGTACAATCATATATAGTTTAGTCATCATACCATCCGAACGGCTATCATAATTAAAGGTCATGACAAGACGTAACTAGGAGCTATGATACTTTAAATCGAAAATCCAACAGTTCGTCAAATACTACAGCCGAAGAAGGCCCTCCATTATGAAATTCCTATAATTATAATACTTTATAACTAATACCACATATAGGTCTATATAGCTCAATCACCATTCTAGAATGTTTTGGAAAAATGGTTTGATTAAGTAAAAACGTTTATAATTACGTTTTTAGTAAATATCACATAACTTTTGCGTTTTAGCCCTAATTTATGTTTCTTATGCCCAACCCACAGCTAGTCGTACAAAGACGAGTGATCAAAAATATAGATATTAAAATTTTCCCAACTTTCATTTGAATAGTAATTTTAGCTATTCACAACCAGCTATAAACCCTTTTTATAAATTACGTTTTAATACTAAAACCTCGTAAATGTCGTATTTTATTCGTTTATAGTCTCCTTATTAGCGATTCATTCGAGTACGATCTCGATTTAAAAGTTAATCATATATTTGAGGTTTAAAAATAAACTTTCTGTTAATGAATAGAATTTTTATAAAAAAGTTTTATAAACCCGGTTATCAAACCGTAAGATCGTATTTTTAAATCGTATCTTTTTCGTTATAAAATCGGTTTTTCAAGTTTTCTATCATTTTGAATCGCATGAGGCTATTATTTTTATAAAAGTCAAACCTACTTATAAGTGTCAAATTTTAAACACCCTTTATTATCATGAGGATACTTTACTTTAAACACTTTAGAAAAACCCTAATTTAAAATACATAATCATGTTTATACTTAAACAACAATGTAAACATACGTATAGATCCATTATTCCATGATATAAACAACAATAACTGGAACATACATAAGAAAAAGTGTATAATTTACATAACCATAAGTAAAAACGTCTTTTAACATATTCAAAAGTTCTAAATGGTATTTAGCTATTAAGAACATGTAAACAGCATAAAATCATGAAATGAAAGTAAAAAGGTATTTAGATAAACCTTAGGAAGGATGAATGATGAGAACAAATGATCTAAACCCTTGTTTTGATATCAAACCCCAGATTATAACACTATAAAAACTCTTAAATCCTTTGAAACCGCAATCTGCACAAACTTTCTTAAATCTTTGAAACGAGAAATCAACCCTCCGATCTTTCGTAGAACACCTTAGAATAGATATAAGAACACTTGTATTGATCTAGAAAATCAAAGTATGGATGTGTTATGGAGATGGTTTTGAGCCGTGATATATGATGAGAGAAATGAAGAGTATGTGCGCAAAATTGGTAAAGGAAATATACGTTATGAGATTTTCTAGTTTATGCTTTAATATAGGGCTTAACTAAGGTAAGGATACTCTATGTTAAGTTAACTAGGTTCAGTTAAAAGAAAATATCTAAAAATATTTTTGATAAATATCTATACAAATATCTAACAAAAAACTAGGTTATTTAGGGCATTGTTAGTGATTTGTGATTTCCTGGTTCGCCTAAAACGCGTTTTATTGGCGAAACTAAACGTTTAACGTAACCGAACAAAAAATAAAAATATAACAAGTTGATTACGTACATTCCTAAAAGAAGTATACATGCTGCTTGATGAATACTTTAATTCGTTTGTGGTCCGTTTACATAATCGTGATTTAGTTGTACGCGATTTAACCTAGTACTTAATATTAAAAGCGAACGCGTACGAAAAAAAAATAACTCGTAAAATAGATGACGTCGAAAATGACCCTGAAACATACAAAGTTACAACAACAGTCTCCTCCGTTAAAGAAACCTAGTCCTCAAGCTTAAGTAGCGGCACTTGAGGAAAGTACGGATTAGAGAAAGATTCTGATATTTCTTCCGAATTGATCTTCACTTCCCAAGTATACTCAGCTTCCTTGCCGAGAGGTCCAACACTTTGACCAATGGAATTATTCTTTCGCTTTTGCTTCTTACAATCTCGTTCCACTATCTCAATAGGTTCTTCGACAAATCACAGATTTTCATCAATCTCGATCTCGTCCAAAGGCACTTGAACATCTGGCTCAGCCAAACATTTCTTGAGGTTTGACACATGAAACGTGTCGTGAACACAACTCAGCTCCTGGGGTAACTTTAGTCGATAAGCTACTGGTCCAACACGCTCTACTATTTCGAACGGTCCCACATACCGTGGTCCAGTTTTCCTTTCTTACCAAATCGTACCACTCCTTTCCACGGAGATACCTTCAAGTAACAAATCGTCTCCAACATCGAATTCATAAGCTTACTTCTCTTAGTCAGCATACTTTTCTGACTGACTCTTACCGTTAATCAACCTTCCTTAATCGAAAAAATTCTATTTCTTAATCGTTTCCTACACAAGTACTGGTCTAATAAAGCTGACATTCCCAATTTCAGTCCAGAACACGGGGGATCACATTTCTGCTACGTACAAGCCCTCGAATGGCTCACACTATTGCTCGCATTGGTAAACTGTTATTAAAGAAAACTCAACCAACCGAAATGAGTATCCCCAACGTGCCACCAAAAATCCATTACACAAGCGCGTAACATATTCCTCCAGGTCTGAAGTACGCGCTCAACATTGACCATTTGCCGGTCTCGATGTGGTAACCGTACACATGTTTAGTTTTTGTACCTAACGCTTCTGGAAGAGCTGTCATAAGTGTGACGCAAATCGACCATCACATCTGAAATGATTTGACACTAGTACAACATGTCTTCTACGATCATTCGTGAATAGTAAATTCTGCTAGCTTCTCTGTTTTGAAATCTATCACGAATGGGTAAAAATTGAGCCGACTTGGTAATCTCTACAATGACCCAAATCGCATCATACCCACCGCTGCTTCTAGGTAACTTTGTGACTAAGTCCATTGTTATTTTCTCCCATTTCCACTCAGGGATTTCCGGTTGTTGAAGTAATCCTGAGGGTTTCTGATGTTCGGCTTTAATCTTAGAGCATGTAAGACACCTGCTAACGACTCAACAATGTCTTTTTTCTTCTTACCAGGCCACAATACAAATCTCTCAGATTCGTGGTACATCTTGTCTGCACCTGGATGTATTGAGTATCTAGAAGTATGACTTCGTCCATGATCAGTTTTTCTTACAACCCACCTAACTGATGAATCCAGATAGCGATCAAGAAGTAGATCTTCACCATCTTCCTCGTCGTTCAAAGTGTTATTACTAAAACCCCTCTTAGCCATTTAGTTTAGGGCTATGGAGATCCTTGAATCTTCACCCTGTGCTGTCTAAAATCTAGTCTTAAGTCCAAATGGATAGTGATACTCAAATTCATTACAATCGGCCTTGGTTAAGCTTTCTTTCCTACTCAAGGCATCGGCCATCACATTCGCCTTTCCCCGGTAGGTATTTATCTCACACTCATAGTCACTCTGAGCAGCTCGATCCACCAGCCTTTGTGGCATATTCAACTCTATTCTGGTCCGAAGATGAACTTGGAGACTCTTGGTGGTCATGTAATAACCACTTTTCGTATCCATAAAGATAAATAGTCTCCAGATTTAAGAGCGAACACCACCGCACCCAATTCCAGGTCGTGTGTGGTATAATTTTTCTCATTGTGGCTTCAACTGTCTTGATGCATACGCTATCACTTTGCCCTTCTGTATTAGCACACACCTGAAACCAAGTTTTGATGTATCACAATAGACCACAAAAAACGTCCCCCCACCTCCCCGTTTTTCCTGGTCCATCGGGAAGTGCTAACACTGGAGCATTGCATAGCTTCTCCATTCAAATACCCAAAAGCTATCTTCTTTTCTGTTCATCGCACCCACACATATGTCTTGTTCTTTTGAGTCAACAGTGAGGGCTTTCAACTTGGAGAAATTCTCATCAATAGCCGTGTAACTTGCCAATCCTAAAAATGAACGGATTTCAGTTGATGATTCAGGAGTCTTCCAGTTCTTGACCGATTCAACCTTGCTAGGATCCACGTGGATACCGTCACGGTTGACCACATGTCCTAGGAACTGAACTTCTTTCAACCAAAACTCGCACTTTGAAAATTTGGCGTATAACTTCTCTTTCTTGAGTAAATCTAGAATCGCTTCATTTGAACTTCATTTCACTTCTTCTGACTTTGAGATTAATTAAGATGCCATCAATGAACACAATTAACAAATTTGCCAAATATATTTTGCAGACCGGTTCATTAAAGTTTTCCATGAATATTGCTGGTGCGTTTGTCATCCTAAATGGCATGACTGAGAACTCAAAGTGCCCATATCGGGTTCTAAACGCAGTCTTCAGTATATCTTCCTCTCGAACTCTCAACTGATGATATCCTGAGCGAAGATCTATCTTGGAGAAACAACACGCACCTTGTAATTGATCGAACAAGTCGTCAATTCTGGGGAGAGGATAGCGGTTCTTGTGTTAAGATTCCGCATTAACACATAGTATTCATAGTCTTTGTCTCTCTTATAGTTGATTTGGATTTATTCAAGTTAGCTATTGGCTTACAAAAGGCTAATCAGATCCAAGACTTTGGACCTACAGAATCAACAACAATTAACACTATGCTAATTTTTTTTGAGTTTTTAGACAGTTTTTTAAGAAAACATGAAAGATGAAATATTAAATTATAACAACTAAATTTTAAGCTTTCAAAAACACAAATGAACTATATTAAGCAGTTTCAAGCAACAAGAAGCACAAATAAGCACTTTATAAAAAAGTAAGCTAAAAGAGGTGCAAAACTTAAAAAGTAAACTTACCTCAAGTCCTAAGATTGAGACTACATAAACCCTAAACCCTCTACCTATATGCCTGCCACAGGCTCTAAAAACCAGTATAAGCTTTCATTTTTTAGCTTTTTAAACAAATAAGCTTGTACCAAATCCCTTTGTACCACAGTTGAAAACACCAACAGCTTTTTCCAAAACCAAAACCATATACCATAAAGCTCTTAACCATTTACCATACCTTAACAAACCAAGTACCAATCTCTAACAGCTTCCAAGTAGTATTTGAGTGGGTTTGAGAGTGAGTTTAAGCTCATAAGCTATAAACATCCCCCTTCCCCCCCCCGCCCCCCCTCCTCTTATGGCTGAACTTATAGCTTTAATGAATTTTTAAGAAAACAGTTTAAGACTTGTAAACAACAACTTGTAAGTAAGATTATAAGCAAAAATTAAATGCGAAGAACACTGGATTTAAACTAAAAGGAAAGTTTCATTAATAATAAAATCGAATTACATCTTTGGAAATTAAAAACATACAATTAAAATTTAAGCTAAGAAAATAAAAAAAATTGGAACTCCAGTCTTTTGTCTTCTCTTCTCTTTATATAGGCCTTTCAAACCCTAATCTTCCCTTCCCCGAATCTTCTAGCCTCTCTATTCTCACCCTGTTGGATTAAGGGTTTTGATTTAGATCGTTGGATCAATTCTAGCCAATGGGAGATTAGGGATATTGCCAGCTGGGTGGAGTGGTCCTGGTGTGGGTGGACAAGGGTGAGAAGAAAGGGGAATAGTGCTGGTGGTTTTGGCGGGATGTGGGAGAGTATGAATAGTGATTTATTTACAGGGTGTATGTTAGGGGACTTGGCAAGAACAGTCCCTGAGAGAGTTATATGTTATTAACAGGGATGTTCACTTGTTCTTTTTCAAATTCTTTCCCTTGCAGTTTGGTTGGTTTGCAACACCGTTAGTCCTTTAAAGGACTAACGGGGTGTTATAAAAGGGTAACGGGAGTGGAGTGGTGTTAACAAGGGTGGTGTTGGGCTATTTGTTGGGTCGGGTATGGATAATAAAAACTTGGGCTTTTATTTATGGTTAAATGTTTATAAGGATATAAGTGGG
Organism: Tanacetum coccineum; assembly: GCA_026074375.1. Taxonomy (NCBI): domain Eukaryota; kingdom Viridiplantae; phylum Streptophyta; class Magnoliopsida; order Asterales; family Asteraceae; genus Tanacetum; species Tanacetum coccineum. The sequence continues at coordinate 40,248 of BQNB010003647.1, read as the reverse complement.
CTGTCCCGGGCCCAGTAGGTCGGTACGGGTGGGCCCACTTTTGGTAGTTTAGGTTTTCGGGTTTGGTTTTCGATGCTCTTTCCAAATCTACTTCTCGAGGTTGACTTTGACTTAATTTAACTTTGACTTTTTGGCTTTGACTTGACTTTTCTTTCATGCTCTTTCCGTTCTCGTGCTCGGTTTTATTGATTTGGCTTCTATTTTTGTCCTTTTCTTAGATATCCATTACCTGCATAATACAAATGCAAAACATACAAATACAATATATTTTTGGTACGTTTTTAGTCATTTAAGTCCGGTTTTTAGCGGTCAAAGGTATGTATAATTAAACACATACAAAAATCCCCCATACTAAGATATTGCGTGTCCTCACGTAATGCTATAAGTAAGCACTTAGAAAACTAAGAATCTCAATCACCCTCAACTAATAACCTCGAAAAGTAGCTTAAGTGTTCATCGAGGGGAATAAAGAATCAATAGTTTAGAGAAGCCCCGTTTTTACCATTGTTTTTTAGCTAAACACTATTACCACTAATATTTTTTGTGTGTGTATATATATATATTTATAAAAATAATATACTATAATATATATATATATATATATATATATATATATATATATATATATATATATATATATAATAACTAATTTGACTTTCGTTATTTTCATAACCGTTAGGGATCATAGAACAAGATGCATTTCGATTCGAGAATGCCCCGAAAAAGGATAAATTCATCGTCCCGACTTTCACTCGCTCCAACCAAGCTTAAAAACAAAATCCACATTAAATATCGTTTTAAGATGCTAACACTACTCATATTTGCAACTTGTGAACTTTTCACTCCCGACAATTATTATATCTTAGGTGAATGTGCTATTTTGAATTTCAACCATGGATCAATATTTTGCAAAATTCTATGTTTCACGTTCCACACCCGAGAATAATAAGTTTGAAGGCGAGATCATCCCATGTAGCGACTTTCGTCTTGGCACATCCCAACCTTGCGGCTAAGTGACCAGGCTTTTGACACGCCCACAGACTAGTATCGGACTCACGACCTTAGGTTTCCAAAAAACTCTCAGGATTTCCGTATTTCACAAGAGCTTTAAAAATAGAATATCAAAGTTCAAAAGCAAATTTTAAATTTAAAAACAAAAAAGATCTATTTAATTCACACTTAAATATTAAACATAACATTGATGCAATTGTAACCCTCGACCTTTTAGAAGGGCTCCACACGGTTGGACCGGCAAGCAACAAACTTTTATCATCTCGGATTCTTACTATGGGCTTTCTTTAGAAGACTACCACATCGGTTGTGAGCTGGCAAGAGGTAGTAAACTTTTATCAACCAACAGTTTATATTTTTTCATTTTTCATCATTTTTCATTTTTTTTAATATATAAAGAAGACTTCTTTTTGAAAAATTCAAGTATAAGTTTGAACTAAGACTAAAATTTTTGCTATATACTATATAAAAATTGTTGATTTAAGTTTAATCTCCAAAAACAGCACGTATTATTAATCCGGTTAGAATCTTATGGGAGAAAAAGCCACAAATTACACACATGAGCTCTTAAAATTTCCAACTAATCCTTGTTTAGCATCCAACTCATAATTAACTTTATCATTTTTTGTTCTTTGCGAATTTTCGCAAATGCTTAGCCTAAAAGTTAAGGAACGAGCTAGAGCTCAACACGCTCGATCGAGTCAAAATTTACTCTTATTCTACCCAGCTAGAAAGTCAAAATTGTGACAAAACACTTATTTTATTTTTGAAAATTTTTAAAATTTTTCATTTTTTTGGTATTTTGGTGGTAAAAACGGGATTACGTGAAAACAACGGCTGCAGGCACAATCAAATCGATAGATCCCCCTATACTAGAATTAAACATTGTCCTCAATGTTTTAAAGAAGGGTCTTTATGTAAATCCTAAGCCGTTTATTAAGTATGCTTAAAGATAAACGTTAGTCGATAAGATTGGATATTGGATTTCCCAAATGAAGCTGAGGATTTAAGCTCGAGTGATCGAAGGACAAAACCACGAAGCACAGAGCTTACAAAAATCTGTGACCAATCCTGGGTATATCAAAAAAAAAAAAATAAAACAAAGCAAAAACGAGAAAGGAAAGAGGCACACCTCTCACAACAAAAAACAATTATACATTACTAAATAATATGATTACGAATAAGCATGGGGTGCCTCCCACGAAGCGCTTGTTTTTAGGGGGACACTAAGACTTGACCCAATCCTCGAATATCATTTTTATCCTTGGGAAGTTTGGAGATCCGGGATAACCAATTTTGTACGTCCCCTCAAAGTATTGGCTAAATTCCTATGATCGTATCACCTTGAAATTGGCCTGTAATTTTAAAGATAACTCAACGGTGCCATAAGGAAATACATGGGAAATTGAACGGGCCGAACCAACGGATTCAACTGCCCGAGAACATCTTCAATCGAGAGTTAAAAGAGGACTTGATCACTGACGTTGAATAACACTGTTTTTGATCTTTGAGTCATAGAATCCCTTTGTTTCTCCTCTTGTATAGATCAAAGAATTTTCTTATAGGCAAGGATCACGAAGTTCATTCTTCATCGATTAAACTTAACGGTGATCACCCACGTTCTCAAGGTCAAAATTTGCATGCTATCAAGCCCAGTAGCTTTGTGCTTGAGCTATCGGTAGATACATGCCTTTTCTACACGAGGCTATCTGGGTGCACCCCGATGGGTATTTTTGTAAGCGATACGGAAGGCCTAATCATCATCTAGTTTATTACCGAACCAAGTTGCATGTTCTCTTCTCAAAAGCACTCAAGGCCAACGTCCATTCCAGAATTCGGTTCAAGCCACGATGGATACATCACTGCCCGTAACCCCCCTTTTTTTGTGGGTGACAACGCGGTGGAGAGACGGTGAAGTATAACTTCCGTATTAAGCATGACCTTTGCAAACGGTCATTGCAAAAATGGGTTCCGCGATCACATTATGATACACGTGGGGAACCAATCGGCCGAAAAGAGATTTAAAAGAAATTTACAAACAACTCGGTGCTTCGTTGGTGGGGAGCGCTTTTCGCTTCAACCCATTTTGACAAATAGTCGACCGCCACGAGTATATATTTGTTCCCTCGTGAAGACGGGAACAACCCCATGAAATCGATGCCCCACACGTCAAAGATTTCGCAAACTTAGATGGAATTTTGAGGCATTTCATCACGTTGTGAAAATTTTCCTTGACGCTGACAAGTGTCACATCGGGTGACCAAGTCATGGGCATCCTTGTAAATCGTGGGCTAATAAAATCCTGAGTCAAAAACCTTTTTGGCGGTGTAGTTGGCACCGTAATGTCCCCCGGTGGGTCCACTATGGCAAGCTGTGAGGATGTCAACAACTTCTTGGCCAGCAACACACCGCCGGATCATTTGATCCGCACATATTTTGAACAAATAGGGGTCGTCCCAAAAGTAGTGTTAACAACCTGAAAAACCTTGTTATTTTGTTGGGACGACATCCCTTTAATAATGAAATTCCCCTCGTGGTAATTTGCATAATCGGCAAACCACGGGGTACTTGAGTCACTACGAGAAGTCACCATATTAAGTGTCTCGAGAGGAAACTTTTCATTCACCTCCTTTGGGTCGAGCACATTTTCATACGGATTTTCTAATCAGGAAAGATGATCGGCCGCGAGATTCTCGGCTCCTTTTGTGTCAATTACTTTGAATGTGAACTCTTGAAGGAGGAGAACCCACCGAAGTAATCTCGCCTTGGAATCTTTCTTAGCAAAGAGATATTTTAGGACGGAGTGATCCGTATACACTATGCTTTTGTTCAAGATGAGGTAAGATTAGAATTTTTTGAAGGCATACACCACGGCTAACATTTCTTTCTCCGTCGTGGTGTAATGCGATTCCGCCTCGTTCATTGTTTTGCTAGCATAGTTTATAGCCCTAAATGTTTTTCATGACTTTCCCCAAGCTGCACCTATGCAAAGTCGCTTGCATCGCACATATTCAAAGTAGGTCCGCGTCGGGGCAATCAAGATTGGACTTAGTAAGTTTTTTCTTTAACAATAGAAAAACTTGAATACATTCATACGGAGAAGATAACGGAGTATTTTCTTAAGAAGATGAGTCATCGTCAGGAAATTTTTGAAAAATACTTAATGAACCGTCGTAGAAACCGGCATGACCGTAGAAAACTCGAACAGCCCTTAATGGTGGTATGGAAGAGTAAACTTAGCAATACATCGACTTGGCTTTATCAACCTAAATTCCCTTTTTAGTAGTAATCTTATGGCCAAGAACAAGCCTTCCTAACCATAAAATACTTTTTTCCTAATAAACAAAGATTGTTGTCTTCACACACTTTTGAAGCATCTTGTCTACACGAGAGAGGCCAATTTTTTGAATAATCCCAAAACCAAAAAGTCATCCATGAAGACTTCCATCTTTTTTTGATCATAACTGAAAGATAGCCTCAAACACCTCTAAAACATCCGGTGCAATGCATAACCAAAATGCTGCGACTATAGCGAACGTATCCAATAAGTGACAATGAATTTTTTCTTTTCTTGATCATTATGAGGGTCGATGGAATTTGAAAGTAAACCCAGAAAATCATCGAGAAAACAATATACTCAGTTCCCGCTAATCTCCATCGAGCGTTTGAATCCAAAACGGTAGTAGAAAGTGGTCTTTAGGTGGCTTCATTAACGTTTCGGTAGTCAATACCTACAACGCCAACCTTTTTTTCGTGCTCTTTCCAATGGTGTGATCGAGGAATATTCACGACTTCGTTTGAACCTCGATAAACGTGAAAACGTCGTCGAAAGTCACCCGAAAATTACCGTTTTTACTTCGTTTTTAATCCTTTTTACTTGTAAGACATAAAAACACAATACAAACATATTTGCAACATAATTATCTATATTTTAGTGTTTTTAGTCCTTTTATAGTGTTTTACGGGGTACAAAATATGTACATTTTAGCCAATATCACCCATCATACTCATCTCGAACTCGTCGTGCATAATTTTAGAAAAATCATCACAAAGCTCTAGACAGGTTGATCCGATATGATGTCATCCATGTATATTTGGACAATAATGATATTTGAGTCTCTTTTCTTGGTAAATAGAGTGTTATCTACCAATCCTGTGGTGTACTTATGATCTAGGAGGAAAGCTTTAAGTCTATCATAGCAAGCTTTGGGTGCCTGTTTAAGACCATAAAGGGCCTTTTTGAGTTTTTACACATGATTGGGTTTTTTGAAATCGATAAAACCGGGAGGTTGAGACACATAGACTTCTTCATTTATAAAACCGTTTAGGAAGGCACTTTTGACGTCCATTTGAAAAAGTTTGAAATCATTTGTACAAGCATATGCAAGAAGGATTCTTATAGATTCTAACCTTGCTACGGGAGCATACGTTTTGTCAAAATCTATTCCTTCTTGTTGGTTGTATCCTTATGCGACGAGCATAGCTTTGTTTCTAGACACTATACTATTTTTATCTAATTTGTTTTTGAAAACCCATTTTTTACCAATAACTGTTTGATTTTTAGGAGGTGGGATTGATTCGTCAGAATCTATATATACGTAATAATGAAATATAATATGATGGAAAATTACCAATTTACCCTTGAGGACAAAGGTAGAAAGGAAAATCTTCATAAATATATATAATATAATACGTATATTAACCGGGAAGTATGATTCTCGGGTCGTATCCCCAACGATTTATGAAATTGAAACCACGTTTGATGTTCGGACAATGATTTGAATTGGAAACAAAGGATGATTTGATTATCTACTTTTTAAAAATTCAAAATAAAGAAATTATAACAATTAAGCACGAAGTCAAATAACGGGAAACCAAATTTTAACTAAAAACGCAAAACGGGACCCCTAAACGGAGGTCAAAAACCCTAAATTTCTAAAATTAAACCTAGCTTAATTTTTTTCTTTTTAAATGGACTCTAATTGACTAAAAAGTAAGTTTAAAGAAAACTAGAACAAAAACGGAGTTGTAATGAGCTTTAAATCACGAAAAACGAAAAGGGAACGAATCCCGTTCTTTAAAAATCGAATTTTGCAAATTAGACCCTACGAAAGCAAAACTAATTTTCCTAGGAACCTTATGATAAAAGAAAATTTTCTAAAAAAGATTTATTTTTTTTTATTATTTTTCTTTTTTTATGATTTTTTAAAGTTTTTAATGGAAATAAATGTTTAAAAATACTAAACTATTTATAAAAATTCTAGAAAAATTACAGAAAATAGCTTAAACTAATTAGATCCTAGGAAAAATAAGCTTAAGATCACAGCTTATAGAATAAGCTGCGAAATAAGCTATAACAGCTTATCAAGCTTATAAGGGCTAAACATGTATAAAGAATAAATGGTGTAAGAGTATAACGAAAAAGATCCCAGGGCGCAGTGGTAGTGTGTGGTGTGTGTTATAAAGGGTTGATGGTATTGAGGTCGGGGGTTCGAGTCTTGCTCACCCCCGACTTCCACTTTCCCCCTCTTTTTTTTTTGAAAAACTCAAAGAACGAAAGTTGTAGTTTACACTTTTTTAAGCAACTTTAATAAAGACAATATAAGCTTAAACTTAATAATAAGCACAAAATCAGCTGTTTAAACCAGCTGATAGAGAAAGTTGGCTTTTGAAATCCAAAAAGCTAAATTTCACTTAATTGCTTGCATAGATCTCAAATAAGCACTAAATTCAAAACCAAAAGCTATTTCTGAAAGCTTGTAATGTCTAGAAGCTAAATTTAATAAGCTACCTTAACTGAAAACACTTTAAAACTTCTAAATCTAGTGATCTAAACAGCTAACTCAGGGAAACACACTTTAAGCTAAAAAACTAATTAAGCTAAAATCCACATTAAGCTACTACTTATCTTGAACTTTTGAAATCTTAACAAACTACTTATAAGCTATAAATCTAATTCATAAAAACTAATCCTATAAGCTAAAATTCTAAAACTAGAAGCTAAATCTTACTTACTACTGTTTTTGGCTTTTTTCAAAATTTTAATGAATTTTAAAAGCTATTTTACCCTATATAATAAGCTAGAATATGAAAAGCAAGTTTTAATCTATCTTTACCTATATGTAAACTATAAGTCTACTTAATTTTGAAAGATAAAAACTACTCTAGCTAGCTTAATTTTGAACAAAAAGGATTGTAGTTTGATACTGCACTTGGTCCTACCTGATGTATACCCAAATTGGGTTAAACCAATTTGCAATTGACCTTAGGGATCAAAACTAGCTTTACACACTCAAAATGAGTGTGTACTAACACTAAGTAACAATATCCAAGTTTAGGAAAGCTTTGATCAAAAATCTCTTTACTAGCTAAAATAGAAATTCTCCCCTGGTGCAAATCCAAACAGTTTTCACTTAAACTTTCTCAAATTTGAAAATTAATTCATGATTTCTCTTCACAAACTGTTATTTTATGATTACTTATCTGATTCAAAAGTTTATATCAATTTCCTTTGACTTTTTGAGGTCAAACTGAGTAAATCCAAACACTCCTTTAAAAACATTTTGATTCATTTAAACTTGAGAAAATAAAATCTAGTGATTAAAACTTAGATACCAGATATTGAACAGCTTATAATAACCAACATAAACATGAAACAATAAGCAAATAAGCTAGAAACTAAGTTTTACTAACTATGCTAATATTTTTTTTTGTTTTTATTGATTTATAAGACAAATAGTTAAAAATTAAGATCTACACTAATGAAACTAAAAACAGATAAACAAACATCATCAATTAGCACTTAGAGACAGAATTAAACACAAATAAGACAGATTATAAGCTAGATAAGCATATCTAAACTAGGTATTTAAAGACAGGAAGATAAAAGAGAACTTACAAAGCTTTAGATAAACAAAGGCAAATAAGGCTCAAAGAGCTTGTCTACAGCTCTAGCTTGTCTAGAAGACAAGCTAGTATAAGTCCAATAAGCTCTTCCAGTTTTAGCTTATCATCCAAAATGCATAGATCCATATAAGCAAAGGTAATAAACTGATTTTAGAGGTTTAAGTATATTAAGGAGCTTATTAATAGCTCAATTTGAGCTTAGAGACTCAAAGAGCTTGTATGAGCTTGTGAAAGGCTTTTGAAACAGTAGCAAACATTATTTGAGAATAGTAAAAGCTTATAACAGATTTAGTAAAAGAAAACTTGATTTTATTAACTAAAAAAACAGATTACAATGCTTAATAAAAGGAAATTACAAGTGCTAAAAAAATTACAATTTAAAACTAAAAGTTACATAAGCTACTTTAAAAAACTTTAAAAAAATGCAGAGAAAGATGATTCCCCCATTGTCCTGTGAGTGAGTAAGCCTTTATATAATTGTCAAGGGAAGCTTCTAGGTCCTTAGCCTCTGCACACGCTCCTTTCAATCCTGGCCTTCAATCATTACCAATCATTGGAAACTCAATCTCGTCCGTAGGATCACTCTTTAGCTCACACGGATTGCCAGCGTGGCAATCCATGATGTGACACCTTGTGCTTGTTTTGAGAGTAGATGTAGTGTAATTAATCCTTCTTTGTGTGTTTCTTCACAATCCACGTGTGATTCCCTTTGGGATTGGACCAATAGCATTCTTTTGATGACATTTAACCCTGCCACTATGCACCTTATCCCTTGAATTACCCAAACGCGTCCTTAATTACCATTTGCCCTCTGATTTTGACATTGGGGTCAACGAGGACGATGGTGAATAGTAGTAACAAGAATTCCCGCGCGTAATTTCTTTATAAAATAAAGTGTTTGACTTTCTTTTGACCCGGGTTATATAAGTTCGGGCTTATAAGGGTTTTGGGCCAGGGGATATGTTTAGGCTCGGGCTTGGATTTGTGTTATAAAAAAGTTAACGGGTGTCAACTCTTATAAACAAGAGTTAACGGGTGTTAACTCTTATAAACAAGAGTTAACAGGTGTTAACTCTTATAAACAAGAGTTAACGGGTGTTAACTCTTATAAACAAGAGTTAACACCGTTAGGTTTTTAGGGATTATTTTTGTAATTTTGGCTAACTTTGAGGGACTGGTTTGGTATTTTTAGGATTTTTGTCATTTAGTGTTGACCATGTTTGACTGAAGGTTGACTTTAGTTGACCATTGTTGACTTTTGATAGCATTCTCCCGGCTCTTTGTGTGCTCTTCTGTTCCCGTGTTCGTGTTTGCCCGGTTTTTAACCGTTTTTTTGAGATTTTTGCAATATCCGCACCTACACAATCACAAAGACAAAACAAGCAGTATTCAAGCATTTTAAGCATAATTTTGTCTTTTTAGGGCCATTTTTGATATAAAAAGGATATGTGTTTCCACATATATCAGGGATAAGGTTCCATACATCATTAGTTTCGAGTTGGTTCAATTCTTCTTGCATAGCCATTATCCAACTTTTGTCTTTAATAGCTTCTTTCATATTCTTGGGCTCTACGGATGATACAAAACAAAAGAATTACTTTGATTTTGGACTTGAGACCTTAAGGTTCTTTCGTTTAATTTTCCTATGATCATTTCTAAGGGATGATCTTTTGTTTCTTTGATGTTGACATTTTCTTTGTTTAATGGTCCATTTTCCTTGTCTTTTATTTCTTCTATTTGGTTTTCTATCATTTGAATTTCGATTATATCATCATCTACTAGAGGTGATGATTTAGGAAGAGGACTTTCGTTGAATCTTACATTTAAAGATTCTTCAATTTTCATGGTTTCTTTGTTTAGGATTATATAGGCCTTGCTATTGGGGGGTATCCTAATAACACGCCTTCGGTAGATTTAAGGTCGAATTTTGTAAGGTAATCTTTGATGTTAAGAATAAAACATTTGCTACCAAAAACTTTAAAGTATTCTAAGGAAGGCTTTTTATCCTTTGAAAAGCTCGTAATAAGTTTTTTTCGAGAAAAGGCCTAATCAAAATTTTATTTAAAATATAGGTAGAGGTTTCGACGGCATTACACCAAAACTTTTGAGGGATAGATTGTTCATTAAGCATAGTACGACTCATTTCTTGTAAAATTCTATTTTTACGTTCAACTACCCCATTTGATTGAGGATTTTGTTGAGCCAAAAAGTTATGAGTCATACAATTAGCATCACAAAATGTTCCTAATTGTACCTCGTTATCAACGTTATCAAATTCTCGACCATGATCCGAACATCACAATGGGACAACCTTTTTGTACATGAATTTTCTTCTTAAAATTTCAAATTGTTCAAACGCTTCATTTTTGTTTTTCAAAAATCTAGTCCATGTATATATTGAATAATCATCGACAATGACCGAAGTATAGTAGTTTCCTCCATAACTTTGGACGGCCGATGGACCAAACAAGTCCATATGTAAAAGTTCTAGACACTTAGTAGTTGAAACCATGTTTTTAGCCTTATGGCTTGCGTGAACTTGTTTTCCTATGTTGCAAGCGTCACAAAAATGATTTTCAAATTTTAGTTTTGGTAAATTTCTAACAAGCTCTTTAGATGATAGCGATTGTATAAGTCGCATATTGGTGTGACCCAATCTTCGATGCCATAGGGTCAAAGTATCATTTACTGAAGTTAAACAAAGATTATCTTTAGGTGAGTTACCAATTTTCATTACATAAAGACCATTTTTCCTAATCCCTCTTCCTATGGTAATGTCGTCTTTAAGTATTTCACTACCGGTTTCGCTAAAAACTACTTTGCACTTTTTATCACATATTTGACTTATACTAAGCAAGTTAAAATCTAAATTATCTACATGACTAACATCATTAATAGTTAGGGAGTTGTGAGTGATCGTACCTTTTCCAATAATCTTGCTTTTTGCGTTACTACCAAACACTACGTTACCTCCATCAATGGCTTCGTAGGTAGAGAATAAGTCTTTGTTACCCGTCATATGCCTTGTACACCCACTATCCTTGATCCATTCATCCGGTTCCAATTTAACTTTTAGAGATACCTAAAAGCATAAAACAACTCAAGTATTTGGTCCCCAATATCTCATGGGTCTGTTAGCGTTATACATATCATTTAGTTGGTTCATGTAAGGGAATATTGGGTATGGTCCCTAAGAACTAAAGTTAGGTGGTTGAAATTGGTACCCCTGATGTGGTGAATAGTTCCAACTTACTTGATGGTACTCAATTTTAGGGTAGACAGTGTTTGGTCTCCTAAGAGTGTGATATGTGTTTTTACAAGCTTTAAATTTATAATAACTAGAAATACCAATTTCGACTAAAAACACAACATTCAGGCAAGTATACCCTATTCGAGTGTAATATAGTATTAGATAAGTCCAAGTTGTTCCACGGGATTTGTAGCAATTCACAGATTGTTTATCAAGTAACAAAGCTAATTGATTGTCACAGATTAAATATCCAAAACATGTGTAATGAGCAAGCAAGGAACAAGGCATGATCCACATAACATAATAGATAGAGATAGAGCGAGACTTTATGTAAACAATGCATACAAGTCATATATGACGGGTAATCCTAATAACAATCATATCTACCAATGATAACATAGAATCCTTTCGGCCTATATGCTACATCATCACAGGCGTATTAAGTCAAATAGCCAAAACATGTATATTGAGCAAGAGGAACAAGGCATGATCCACATAACATAATAGATAGAGAGAGCGAGACTTTATATAAACAATGCATACAAGTCATATATGACGGGTAATCATAATAACAAGCATATCTACCAATGATAACATTCAAAATACACCAAGACAATTAGCCCTTTTGGCCTATCTCAATTGTAATGATATACCAAAAGATAAACAATTATCCAAGCAAGATAACATCGAATTCATAAGCATGTATATTCATAGGTCATAGCAAAATCATCTAAATATTATTCATGTTTCACATATGAGAATAAAGTATTAATACCAATATTTCGACTAACATAACCACCAACCCAAAACTAACAATTCCATGATCAACCAACAATCAAATTTTACTGATATAACCGGAAATATACCAAGTAACTTCTGGAAATCCGCAATATATCACCAAATGGAGTATTTGGTAACAAGGTTTATGGTGATGATCTTAAGAGAAATTGGTGTCAATCCTCTAAGAATCAAAGTAAGAAATGTTAAGATTCTAGAAATGGATGGTATGTGGTATATATATGGTGTTAGAACTCAGGGAATTCGTGGCTATGGTGGTGATTCATGGTGGAGAGAGTGGTGGTGATATGGTGGTAAGTGGTGGATTAAAGGGGTGTTTGGATCATTAGATCCAAGGATCCCCACCACTCCTTCCTCTTCTCCAAAGACTCTAATGAATGTGTGTGCGTGTAAGATATAAGTTTGTGTGAGAGATGTATGAAATGGGAGAGCCAAGAAGGGTATTTATAGGCTATTTGGGGGTCAAAGTGCGCCACACAACCTTATTTATGCGTCGCTCATAGTTTATTAATGCTGTCTTCATTTAATTGCATTTAATTTTCTCCACCGCCTTAAAAGTGCGCCGCAGTTTGGGTAAACCGCCGCACTTTGGGTGTTAAATAACTTTTCAGTTCTGGAGAAAAAGTGCGCCGCACTTTCTGCAAGTGCGGCGTACTTTTGGTCTTTTTCAGCAGTTGGCCTTTAATATGGTTGTAGATAATTGAATTCCGCTCGTGTGGCTACTTGAACCAACTAAAACGGAGTTCGTATGACCGAGTTATGATCAAAACAGTGAACAGGTGTCGGGAAGCTCTGAGTTTGAGTTATTTCTTCGTTTAAGCTTCAATTCTTCGTGTAATCTTCCGTTTTATTCCACGACACATACTTCGAACCTACAATAGCAAATATACCCGACTCTATACCAAAAGTTCTTATATTTATCCAAATTAGATATATAAAAGCATTGATAACGCATATAAAAACATGTATAATTTGAGCGTTATCAAATCCTCCCACACTTAAAACTTTGCTTGCCCTCAAGCAAATCTAAGAAAAGAAATTTTATAAACAAGGTCCAAGGTGAAAAGATAAGGAAATTTTTATTTTTTATATTTATATATATATTTAAATTTTTATTTTTAATTTAAAAAAAATTATTGGGTGTGAAATTTTCGAAAATATTTTTGGTTTTTGTAACAAATAAGTGCAAAAGGCTCAAGCACCCCCCCCCCCTCACACACACACTTAAGGGTTTGCTTGTCCTCAAGCAAATTAAGAGAAAATAATAAGCTTTACAAAACAAAACTAGAATTATGAAAAATATTTTTGGATTTTTAATATGTGAAAACAGAGATGTTTGACAATACCCAATGATCTTCAAGTTGTAATAACATGACTAAGCACCTCACAAAGAAGGAAAGTATAATTCACTCAAACACTCATATGTGATGTAATAGAGGGTAAAATAAAAATCACACTTATTTGCTCAGACATGATTCATTTCATACCATAAGCTTGTACAAGAAACAAAACTACATCAACGTGGCGTAAGCACCAGGTATAAGTATCAAAAGAGGACTTTTATTTGGGTTGTAATGTCAGGCAAAGGGTTAATAAGGGTGTAGATAAGGCATGGGAAATATATACTAGAATTGGTTTTATAATATACATGTCAACAAGTCCAAGAAACCCATGTTGCTAGTTACGACATACCACAAACCCATGAGGTAATGAACCTTTCATCAATATATTTGGCACATATCATAATATAACACTACGTCACAAGTGCCAACAATAATCCAACTTTTATTCATCAATTTTTATTCTTTTTTTTCTTCATTTTTTTAATCAACCCTTCACACAACTAACAATTCCCTCACACTTAATATAAGTGTACACCACAAAAAATACAAAACACGAAGCGTGCACTCTTCATCTTCGTTGAAATGGTACAACCCTCATAACAAAGTGCGAACAAACTATAAGCAAAAATTAACCAATCATACCGAGCAACCAACCATAGGGACTTTCGACAAGGGGTAAGGTTAGGCTAAAGGTTATATATTTTTGTATATTTTTTTAGTGGATGAGAAAAATGAATATAATGGCTCAGCGGGTTAAACTAGGGGTATCTAGCACTAAAGATGAGTGCTCTAAAAGGGTTTTATTTGGGTGGTTAGCTAATCAGTGTAATTAGCTAAAAGAATATGTTAAATGGATGGGCTAATTTGGTTTAAATCATAAGTTGCCTCTTTATCATATAAAAATATCTATATTACGTGAACGTGATCTCACTGCGATCTGGTAATGATTGTCAAGCACAAGTTCTAGAATCAATAAATCACCGGCACACTCATACAATTTTTAAACAGATACCAATGCTCCAGAAAACGCGACAAACTACAAATACACAGCCGTAACGATGGATGAGACACTTGCAATTGCATTCAAACCTTAACTCGAGAAAGCTAAAGGACAAAAATTATCTTAGGTATCAAAGATGGATACCTGAATTCCTTAAGATCTAAACCTTACATTTTTTTATTTGGGTGATTGGTATAAATGTGCAAGTAATGTTATTGATCCCGAGTCGGATTTGCTTTATCAATCGGGACACATCTCTGGTTTTGTAACTTTATTTATTATTTTTTACTACGTTTTATTATAATATATTAACCTAAGTGTCAAAAGAATTAAAAATAAATTAGATTTTTAGATTACAGAGGGCGAACAAAAGTTTATACTTTTAATAATGAGTCTGATTTTCCAATTTATTTCCCCCCCACACTTAAGTTGAGCAATATGCATAATTAGAAAACAACTTAAAAGTGGCATAATGGGAAAAATAAATATAAGAGAAACGAGACTTCCCGAGGCTCATAAGTGCTCGGTTGAATCTTGAAAGATTCGGCGCGAAGCATAACGCCAAAATAAGCATGTGAATTTAACCCATAATATAATACTCCAAATATATCAGTCCCCCACGTGTAAAGTTTCATTCGACCAACCACCACCTGTTTATTAAATCTGCAAAATAAACAAAACTACGAAAATCGTAAAATATCAAAGCGCACTTTCATAGGCACCACGATTGCATTTAGCGTATGCAACAAGCATTTAAACCCCTCGGTGTCCCAAGTGGACGAGTTATAGTCTCGTGAGGATTTCTAGCAAACACACCCACAAAGTTCATTAAATTTCTTTTCAATATAGTTGTCAGGTACGAAACACACAAGCTCTTATGCATGACATACTTAAAACTGTAAAGTTTTGTTTTATATATATTTTTTAGTTTTATATATATATAGGTTTATTATTATATAGTGTTACTATTATTATTAATATTGTTATACTTAGCTTGATTTAAGATTCCTTCACGATACGTTACAAGTGGGAATGATCCACCTTTAAACATTAAGGGTATGGGATTTTTGGTATGTACTCACGGAATGGATATTCTTTTGTTCTGACCACGTGATACCCCTTTCTGTTGTCTTAATTGGTTGATCTTTTTTTATTTTATTGTTAATGATAATAGGAGGTGGTGGATCTTTTTGAATTTTCGGAGAATCATCGGACTTTCCACTCTCGCTGAATATGGAATTCACGTGCTCGGTGTGAGTTTGAGGAGGAGGTGGTGGTTCAGTCCTATTGGTTTGTTCTGAAGATACGTTTTGAGACTTCTCCCACTCATCTATTTTTCTTTCTAAGTTTTTAAATATAGTTTGACAATTCTTTCGTTTTGTTTCATCTTTATAATTATACTATTAACATTGTTCTTGAAAAACATATTTGCGACTCTTTGACCATCAAATAATTTGGGGATTGATTTTTTGAGATCCGTTTTAGATTGAGGTTCTTGGTTGACGATTTTAGAATTTTTCTTGGGTAAAACACCGATGGTTTTACCATCGTGTCTGTCAAAAAGTTTAGAATGAACAGTTCTTATGCTACGGATTCAGTTTTTGAAATGTTCGAGATCCTGTTTCACATCATTGTTTATTTCTGTGAGCGATTTTTCAGAATCATTTTTCGATTGGGGTTGTTCACAATGAAATAGGCGAGAATACGAATTATGAGAATTTTGGTTTTGATAACCTTCAAGGTTGATGTAATTTACTTCATGACGTTCACACATTGGCGTGTCATCTTTCATGTGGTTTTTAGAAGCGTAGTTATCTCCGCGGTTGTTATAATTCTTACGCATCTCATGCATCTCTTTTTTTAAGTTCTGGAATTGAGGATCCAGTTTTATAGTTAGATCTTCTAATTTTTCCATTAAGCGAGAATTATCATTATTACTATTACTTCCATCGGCGAAAGCAACAGATTTTGATGATGTTCGTTTTGAGATTTAGTGGACCAATCAAGTTTGAAAAGGACTTTGTCCTCAAGATATTGAAAAGCTTGACAGCTTCACTTTGAGTTTTACCATATTTGAACATGTCGCAGATTGCGAGAAATTCACTGATGTGGTCAAGTGGATCGGTCCGCATATAACCATCGAATTTATTTTCCCAAATCATTTTCAAATGAGTACTATTGATAACAAAGTTGTCATCAACATCGGGTTGAACAATGGCAGAATAAGGAGTCGGTGCTACAGTCTTAGCACTTTCCCACATAGGTTGATCATCAGGATCAAGAATTATTTGTTTGGTTTCGACATCATATTCAGGTATATTTATGACGACAAAGTCATTAAAGGTAGGATGTTGAGTGAAGATTTGAATGATTCGATCTCGACGAATTCTTTTCGGATAGTTTTAATCTTACAAGTCTTAGTTATTAAATTTTTATTTAATTTATATATTAGATTTACTAGTTGTTTTCCGAAGGATAGTGGATTTATACGTTAAGTATTTTGCAAAAGATCATTTTTATATTATATATATTTTTACCTTTTTATATTTTTATATATTTATATATATTAGATATATTTTAATTTTATTATATAGAAAATAAAGATAAGTGGATACAAAGTTTATTTTTGGTTCAGATAGATAAGTACGGCGTACTTTAAGAAAAGTACGGCGGTTTTTCTGGGTTTGGATAGAGTGCGGTGTACTTTAGGAAAAGTACGTCGGCTTTTCTGAAATTTATGGTTTTTTTGATTTTTTTTATATATTTTAGGTTATAACGAATAAGCAGATAAGACTAAATAAAGAGGAATGATACAAGGAAAATACAATTAATAGATGCAAATAACAATAATCAAAACAAAAGTAAATAAATTTTAGTCTTTTTTTCTTTTTCTTTTCGAAAATAATGATAAAATATATATACAAATTTACATGGCTTATAATCAGTTGATTATAAAACCTAACAAAAGCAGTTTTGGTTTTTTTAGAACAACTGAAACAATCCCAGAAAGTGCGGAGGTTTTTTATTAAAACCGACGTACTATGGGTTAACGAGGCAAAATTTTCAAATGAAACAAGGAAAGTGCGCCGCACTTCAACAGAAGTGTGACGTACTTGCAGAAACAGAAGAAAAATTCAAGCAATTAAACACGTTTAAAGGAAACAAATAGCACCAAAATCAAGCAAACAAACTGATAATAACTTAAAACAATTCCCCGGCGGCGCCTAAATCAACCTCAAATGACAAATTCTAAACC
Organism: Tanacetum coccineum; assembly: GCA_026074375.1. Lineage (NCBI taxonomy): Eukaryota > Viridiplantae > Streptophyta > Magnoliopsida > Asterales > Asteraceae > Tanacetum > Tanacetum coccineum. The sequence continues at coordinate 22,684 of BQNB010003647.1, read as the reverse complement.
CGTTATTGATCCCGTTAGTGCTCCGATGCCTAATTTGAAAATGTCAATTCCATATCCTTCGAGACGTAATGATGAAAAGCGCCGTGAAAAAGCTAACGACCAAATTGAGAAATTCTACAAAATCTTTCAAGATATGAGTTTCGAAATTAGTTTAGCGGATGCTTTGATTCTTATGCCAAAATTTGCCTCAACTCTTAAAGCCTTAATCGGAAACAAAGAAAAATTAAGTGAAATGGCTAGAACTCCTTTGAATGAGCATTGTTCGGCGGTCATCCTAAACAAGTTACCCGAAAAACTTGGAGACCCCGGCAAATTTCTCATACCATGTGATTTTCCCAGAATGGATGAGTGCTTAGCCTTGGCCGATCTTGGCGCTAGCATAAATCTCATGCCATTATCCGTGTGGAAAAAGCTTTCTCTTCCGGAACTCATTCCTACTTGTATGACTCTTGAACTTGCAGACCGTTCGATTACCAACCAATCGGTATTACCAAAGATGTCTAACCTAAAAGTAGGAAAAGCTTTCAAATTCCCAGACCGACTTATAGTCCATAGACATTTAGGATGTCGATCCCCCGAGTTCCCCTAATTCTAGAGATCTTTCCTTAAAGACCGGACCGTCTTTGAATTGATGTAAACGAAGGAGAATTAACTCTTCGTGTTAGAAAAGAAGCCATAACATTCAATCTTGACCAAACTTCGAGATACTCCTCTAATTACGATGATATGACAGCAAACCGAATCGACGCCATTGAAATAGCTTGTGAGGAGTATTCTCAGGAAGTTCTCGGTTTCTCCGATATGAATCGCAAGTGGCAAATCCCACTCCTTTACTATGACCACGATCGTCACTACCATCTTCTCGAGCACCTCAAATCCCTTCAGGGATAGTGATTTTCTTCTTGAGGAAGTCGATGCTTTCCTCGCTCTTGAGATGAATCCCAACTTCAACGAAGTTATGACTCTTACTATGACCCGTAGGGGGATATTCTACTTCTCTTGAATCTTTCTCATGATGATCTATCACCAACCCCTCACAGATCCCACTCAAGGAAATATTTGCCGAAAATTCGAAAGAACTCAAAGATTTGTGAAGCTAAACTGAAAAATCTTCATTGATGAACGCGTCCCGAAGTCGAACTCAAGGACTTACCTCCTCATCTCGAATACGCATTTTTGGAAGGTGACAACAAGTTGCCCGTCATAATTGCTAAAGACTTGAGTGTCAAGGAAAAAGCCGCTCTCATAAAGGTTTTAAAGTCACACAAGCGAGCCATCGCTTGGAAACTCTCCGACATCAAGGGTATTAACCCGGAATTTTGTACTCACAAGATTCTTATGGAAGAGGACTACAAACCGTGAGGTTCAAGCAGACCCAAGACAGTCTGTATCCAAAGATCCACGATTGTCATCAGAAAAGAGGTTGAAAAACTTCTAAACGCTAGATTAATTTACCTAATCTCGGATAGTCCTTGGGTAAGCCCCGTACATTGCGTACCAAAAAAGGGTGGTTTTACTGTTGTTGAAAATGATGAAAATGAATTGATCCCGACTCGATTGGTTACGGGATGGCATGTATGCATTGACTACCGTAAGTTAAATGAAGCCACTCGTAAAGACCACTTTCCATACCGGTTCTGATCCAAATGTTGAGAGATTAAGCGGGAAACGAGTACTATGTTTTCCTCGATGGTTTCATCCGGTTACTTTCGAATTCCCATCGACCTCGGATCAAGAAAAGACAACATTCACGTTCCGTTACGGAACTTTCGCCAGACCGACGCATGCTTTTTTTGGCTTAACCAGCACCGGGCACGTTCCAAAGGTGTATGATGGCTATCTTTCATGATATGATCGAGAAAACGATGGAAGTCTTCATGGATGACTTTTTAGTCTTTGGGAATTCATTCGAAAATTGCCTCTCTCGTGTAGACAAGATGCTTTAAAGGTGTGAAGACACAAATCTTTGTTTAAACTGGGAAAAAAGTCATTTTATGGTAAAGGAAGGCATTGTCCTTGGTCATAAGATTTCCAAAAAAGGGATTGAGGTTGATAAAGCCAAAATCAATGTGATTGCTAAGTTACCTCATCCAACCACCGTTAAGGGTGTTCGGAGTTTTCTCGGTCATGCCGATTTCTACCGACGGTTCATTAAGGATTTTTCAAAAATTTCCCGACCAATTACTCATCTCCTTGAGAAGAATACTCCGTTTATTTTCTCCGATGATTGTATTCAATCTTTTCAAACATTAAAGAAAAAACTAACTGAAGCTCCAATCTTGATTGCTCCAGACTCAGACCTACCCTTTGAGCTTATGTGCGATGCAAGCGACTTTGCCATAGGTGCAGTCTTGGGGCAACGTCATGAAAAACACTTTGGGCCTATACACTATGCTAGTAAAACAATAAACGAGGCGGAATCGCATTACACCACGACGGAGAAAGAAATGTTAGCCGTGGTGTATGCCTTTGAAAAATTCGGGTCTTACCTCATCTTAAACAAAAGCGTAGTGTATACGGATCACTCTTCCCTAAAATATCTCTTTGCTAAAAAAGATTCTAAGGCAAGATTACTCCGGTGGGTTCTCCTCCTTTAAGAGTTCGATTTCAACGTAATTGACACAAAAGGAGCCGAGAATCTCGCGGCCGATCATCTTTCCCGATTAGAAAATCCGTATGAAAATTGTTCACGACCCAAAGGGTAGTGAAATGAAAAGTTTCCTCTCGAGACACTTTAATATGGTGTACTATCTGTGGTTACTCAAGTACACTCCGTGGTTTGCCAGAATTATGCAAATTACTACGCGGTATTTCATTGTAAAGGGATGTCGTCGCCATCCCCCCCCCCCCCCCCCCACCCACCCCCCCCCCCCCCCCCCCCCCCCAACCCCCCCCCCCCTCCCCCCACCCATCCCCCCCCGCCCCCGCCCCCCACCCCCCCCTGCAAAAGAACAAGTTTTTCAAGGATGTTAAACACTACTTTTAGGACGACACATATTTATTGAAAATATGTGCGCATCAAATGATCCAGCGGTGTGTTGCAGGCCAAGAAGCTGTTGACATCCTGACAGCTTGCCATAGTGGAGGACACCACCGGGGACACATTAATACGGTGCCCAACTACACCGCCAAAAAAGTTTTTGACTCAAGATTTTATTGGCCCACGATTTACAAAGATGCCCAGTACTTTGGTCACCCGATGTGAACACCTAGTCAGCGTCAAGGAAAATTCGCAGCGAGAGAAATGCATCAAAATTCAATCCAAGTTTGCGAAATCTTTGACGTGTGTGGCATCGATTTCAACATAGGCCGTTCCCCCAGTCTTCCACACGGGAACAAATAATACTCCGTGGCAGGTCGACTATTTTCAAAAGGGTTGAAGCGAAAGTGCTCCCACAAACACACACGATTTTGTAAATTTTCTTAATCTCATCTTCGCCCGATTCGTTGCCCCTCGTGCTAATCACAAAGTGATCGCAGGAACTATTTTTTGCAAGATTATTGCAAAGTCAATGCTTAATATGGAAAAAGGGGGTTTACTCATCGTCTCTCCACCGCGATCACCCACAAACAAGTGGGAAAGTTGATGTATCCAATCGTGGCTTGAAACGAATTCTTAAAAGGAACCGTTAGCGAAAACCGTGCCTCTTGTCGAACAAACTAATGATGCAACGTTTGCTTCCGTACAGCTTACAAAACACCCATCGGAGTGCACCCCTACAAGCTGGTTACGAAAAAGTCATGTCACTCCTAACTGATCAGCTCGAGCACAAAGCCTACTAGGCCTTAAAACATGCAAACTTTAACCTTGAGACCGCGGGTGACTCATTGTAAAATTCAACTCCAATGAAACTAAATGAAACTTCGTGATCTATCCTATGTGAACTTCTCTGATCTAATAAAGAGAAAACAAGAGGATCACTGACTCAACAGAATAAAAAACCGTGTTTTTAACCGTCGGTGATCAAGTCCCTCCCTCTTTAGACTCTAGATTGAAGAATGTTCTCAAGCAAAATTAAAATCCCGTTGGTTCCGGACCGTTCACCCATACCCAATCCTTTCCATATTGCACACCGTTAGTTAGTCCCAAAACTCCGGGCCAAATTTCAAGGTGAACGGTCATCGAATTAAGCACTATTTTGGAGGGGACGTACCAAAATTGGTTGTCCCGGATCTCCAAACCTTCCCCAAGGACAAATGAATTCGGGGATTGGGTCAAGCTTAGTGACCCTAAACAAGCGCTTCGTGGGAGGCACCCCATGCTTATCCTTTTATTATTTTCTTTCTTATTTCTATTGTGATATGAGGAGGCTTGTACTCTTCCAGCCTCTTGTTGTTTGTGCTTGTGATTTTTTTTGAAGGATTAAACTAAAATTTTCTGAAGACTCTCGTGTTCGGTGTTTTGTCCCGGTCCACTCGAGCTTCCTAGCCTTTGCTTGCCATTAGTTTAGGGAAATCCGATATCCTAATCTTATCGACTAACGTTTATCTTAAGCATACTAAAAAACCTTAGAATTTACGTAGAGACCCTACTCATAAAACATTGAGGACAAGAATGTTTAATTCTAGTTGTATGTGGGGGGGGTGATCTACGATTTGATTATATAACTGCAGCTACGTTTTCACTGTACCCTGTTATTCCACAAAAATTTAAAATTTTTCATAATACAAATAAGAGTTTTTGTACAAATTTTGACTTTCCAGCGGGTAAATAAGAATAATATTGACGCCGAACGAGCCGTAGATGAGCTCTAGCTTTAATCCTTAACTTTTAGGCTAAACGTTCGCGGAAATTTGCGAAGAACGAAAAATGATAGAGTTAAGTATGAGTAGGATGCTAAACAAGGATAATAGTGAATCTTAAGAGCTCACGAATGTAATCTTGTGGCTTTTTCTCCAAAGCTCCTAACCAGATTAATATACGAGAATGTTTTTGGAGATTAAACTTAAATCAACAATTTTTATGTATAATATAGCAAAAAATTTAGTCTTAGTTCAAACTTATACTTTAATTTTTCAAAAAGAAGTCTTCTCTATATAAAGTAATATTAAAAAAAATATGATTAAATGATAAAAAGTGAAAAAAAATAATAAATATAAACTGTGGGCTGATAAAAGTTTACTTACCATCTTACCGTACTAAATCACAACCGATGTGGTAGCTTCTAAAGAAAGCCCATAGTAAGAATAAAAATCCGAGACTGATAAAAGTTTGCTGCATCTTGCCGGCTCACAACCGATGTTGCAGCCTTCTAAAATGTCGAGGGTTACAATTGCATAAATGTTAAGTTTGAATTAATAAATAGGTTTCTTTTTGTTAAATTCAAATATGCTTTTGAACTTTGACTATTCTATTTTAAAGCTATGTATATTCGGGAAACCTCAGAGTTTTTTGAAACTAGAGGTTCGTGAGTCCGAAACAGACTCTGTGGGTGTCAAAAGCCGGTTACTTTAGCCGCAAGGTTGGGATGTGCCGAGATGAAAGTCGCTACATGGGATGATCTCGCCTTCAAACTCATTATTCTCGGGTGGAACGTGAAGCATAGTATTTTGCAAAACGTTGATCCAAGGTTGAAATTCAAAATAGCACATTCGCTTAAGATATAATAATTGTCGGGAGTGAAAAGTTCACAAGTCGCAAATATGAGTAGTGTTAGCATCTTAAACTGATATTTAATTGTGATTTCGTTTTAAGCTTGGTTTGGATAAATGAAAAGTCAGGACATGAATTTAATCCTTATGGGGCATTCTCGATCGAAATGCATCTTGTTCTATGATCCCTAACAGTTATGGAAATAACAAAAGTCGGAATATTCTAGGTAATTTTAAAAAAAAATCATAAAAATGGAAAAAGTTTTGAAAATAGGAAAATGGGGTGTTTTAAAGCTTGTCATTTCTTAAACTCTCCCCACAAAAGTCTTTGCTACTTTTCAAAGATTTAGTTTGGGGAAGTTTTTAAGGTATTTGGTTTTAGAGCATATTATAGTGCGTGAGGACACACAATCACTTAGTTTGGGGAATTTTGATATGTGAGAAATCACATATCCTTATTATATCCAAAATAGCCCTTAAATGATCAAAATGTGAAAAAAATATACTAGTATTTGTGTATTTTGTTGTTTATGAACGTGTAGGTACGGATAGTGCAAAAATCACAAGAAACGGTCAAAACCGGACAAACACGAACACGGGAACGGATAGAGTGCACAAGAGGCCCGGCCAGAAGTATCTAGCGAAAATACAACATAGTAATTCCTTGTCACCATTGGTCACAACTCCATAAAGACAAAATCCCTCACTTATACCTAAAAACCCTTAATGTTAAATCATAATTCACAAAAAGTCCCAAAAACCCTAACAACGTTAGCCTTTTATTAATAAAGGACTAACGGTCGTTAGTCTTTTATAACAAAACCCTTAAAACCTTATAACCAAGCCCAAACCTCACCTGTGGCCCAATCTTTTATACCCGGGCCCAATCCAAAACCCACACCCCGGGTCAAACAAAGATATAAAAAAGAAAAGAAAAAGGGCTAAATCCCGTTTTTACTGTTCATCTCCTTTTTTGTTTTACCCTGCATCAAAATCATAGGGTAAAATGTAATTGACAGCGTGGCTCTAAGATTCGAGTACCAAGTTATGAGTTGGCAACGTCACCAAACCCTTCTATTGGTCAAGCCGGGACAAGGGTATGGCACATGGAGTCAAGGAAACACACAAGGAATGGAAATTTAAACTAAATCTTTGCTAAGAAGCACAAGTACTCTGACACACGGATTACCACGCTGGCAATCCGTGTGCTCACTTATTTGATCCAACGGCTTAAACAAAGGATCCAATGATTGGCATTAAAGGAAGGGACGAGATCAAAGCTTGGAGGAGTATGTTGAGAGACCTAGAAGCTTCTCTCTCAGCTATAAATACAAGACCTTCTCACTCACAGCGAGGATATTTTTTAGAGCTTAATTAGGAGTAGTTTTAATATAGCTTATTTACATGTAATTTCAGCTTATTTCTTTAGATAAATGTAATTCTCTTTTCATTTAAACTTGTAATCAGTGAATCTTTTATCAATAAAAGTATTTGTTTTCATTTAAGCTTAATGTGTCTTTTATAGTTTTTACTTAAAAGTATAATAAGCTTGAAACTATTCCATAACCTAGTTAAAAGCTCATCTCAAGCTCATCTAAGTCTCTAAGCTTAGATTGAACTTAAATTGATCACTAAGTTACTCACACATTTAAAAATAGTTTAATACTATGCTATGGATGGCGTTGGGATGCTTTGGAGTGATACGTAGCGATAGCTCCGCGAGGAATAGCGTATGGGAACTTTAACTAGCTAATCCTTGTGATAATTAGAGCTTGTTTGAAGGCTCATTTAAGCTTTAATCTAGCCTTGGTTTATCAAAGGCTCCGGTAAATTCTTCTTTACATTGAAGTTTAATTTACACTAACTTAAATTTCTGTTTCAAACTACTTATTAGTTGCTTATTTTAGTTTAGATTGAGGCTATAAGTGGCTTATTAATTTGAGTTTATGGCTTATTTAGTTCAATTGTTTGTGTAAACTTAAATTTTCATGTTTGTGATACAAAAAGTCATAAAAACCAAATATATTAGCGTAGTTGTTAGCGATATTGGGTTTGGGGCATATTTTATTATTGAAAATTATTTATTAGGTTTGTTATAAGCTTATTATTATCTGGTATTTGAATTTTGCTCTTTAAATCTCAAAATTATAAGCTTAAAATAGTTTTGGGCAACTTAAAGGAGTGTTTGGGTCAAGCAGTACTAACTCAAGTTAGTACTGCTTGAGGCCATTTAGTCCTTTAAGCTCACTTTAAATCACTTATTTAAGCTTATAAGAGTAGAATTTATAAGTTATTTGGCTAAATCAAGTTTCAATAGTGATTGTGTAATCTTTATGAGTCTGAGGCATAAGCTCAGATTCATAAGCCGATTTGGTCTTAATACTTTTCTAGCTGCCCTTTTGATCATTTTTTGTGTTAGTATTAGTATTAAATGATTTAGAATCAAGTATTTTTAGGCCCTGCAGTTTTGGATTGAGATTTAGTTTTAAACTGTCAAAAGCACATCATTAGTAACCAACCTTTTTTGCTCATTTTCCAATCTAAAATTTAGTTTAGGATAACAAGATTTAGGTTTTAAAAATTGTTGCACAAGTAAGTTTAATAGTAACTCTATATCTGTTTTAAGACTTATTTAGTGATAATTACATATAATTAGATAGCTTAATTTTAGGGTTCAATTCATCAATGTCTTTCATAAAAAATCTTAGAAAACCAAAAAAATAGTAAATCAACTTTTTTCTTACAACTTTTTTCTTTGCTTATTTGATTTAAATGATTTTTAAAAGTTGTTTTAAGTAGTTTGTCCTAGTTTACTTCTTAGTGTAATAAGCCAAAAGTCCATAAGGATCCTTTAGCTTATTGAAAAATAAGCTCAAAGGTGCCCTATGGGACTGTTTGGTTAACACTTTGCACCATAAGTGCTTATTTCTTTCTTTTAGCTTATTGCTTTATATGATTTGCTTAATTCTTGCTTAGAATTCTTATTAGGTTAGTATAAACCCATTTTAGCTTATTTGGTTTTCCTATAAGCTTATTTGAGCTTATTTGCTTTTTAGTGTGAATTTTAAGTGATTTTAAGCCTTTTTAGCTTTTCTGTCTATTTAGCTTATACTTTGTGATTATTTTGTTCTTAATGTGCTTTTTAACTAGCCTTATTGTCTGTTTTAGCTATTTTTCATTTTCGTTTATGCCTTATTCTCCTTAAAAAATGAAAACAGTTATTTTTTTTAGGACTAGTAGTTTTTAAGCTTTATTCCTGTATTGTTTAGCTATTTTAGAGCTTATTTGTGCTTATAAAAAATTACTTTGTAAAAAGTGCTATTTTTTAGTTTTCTAAAGTTTAATAAAAAAATGGCCAAAAACAAAAACACCTTGGGATAGTGGGAAGCCCTGGTGAGGCAAGGCTTAGAAACCGACCTCTAACCAGTTTCACCAAGTTTTTTTTTATCCCACACCCTTAACATTTGTGCTACGATTAGCTCATCCGGTATACTTTGCAAAATCTATTAGTTATATCGTTTTTAGGCTTTAGTATAATAAAGCTGTTTAAGCTTATTTCCCGCAGCCATTATTTTTAAGCTTTTTATAAGCCTTAAATTTCTTAGATTCTACACTATTCCAACTACATTTTCATAATTTTTTAGAATTTTATAAAAAAACGTTTAGTATTTTTTATATTAATTTTCTTTAAAAATCGTCTTTAATTCAAAAAAAATTAAAAAACAGTCAAAAAAAATATAATTCTTTTTTTTAGAAATTTTTTTTATCATATAGATTCTAGGAAAATTATTTTTGCTTCCGTAGGATTAAAATTGCAAAATTTTAATTTTAAAGAACGAGAAATAAAGTATCGGAAGTTCACATAATTAACTAATATATATATATATATATATATATATAAGCATAGATAATGCATATAAAAATATGTATAATTTGAGCGTTATCAGAGTGTTATAGGTCGTGTTTGGATTTTACTTTTTGCAAGTCATTGACTAAGTTTTAAAGCCGGTGGTTGTTTGGTGTTTCTTACGGTATTACTACGTGAGGTTTTCTTAGTTATTTAGACAAACTCGCTTCTATATTTCAAAATTAGTTTTAAAGTTTCACCAGCTGATTTAGTTGCCCAGTACCCTTCGCTAACACTAGCCGGTTCCCTTTCAGAGGGTTTCGGGTGAGTCGGGTCCACAATATCCTTTATAACATTGTTTTCACTGGCTTTTATGTTCTGTGAATCCTAGACCCTTTTTATCCTTATGTAATTTTTGATTTTCAATCATTTCTTGCAAAAAGTTACTACTATTTTCAAACTTAGTGAGTTTTAAAGAAAGTGATTCAATTTCCGTACAGAGGTCGATACATGATTTACATTCTTTACTAATTGCCTTATTTTTTCTAGCCGTTTTAACCTTTCTTTAAGTTCACAAACTTCATTGTCTAGGATTTCCTTTTAGTTTTTAGGCGTTTGTTTTTGTTGATTATTCTATGACTAATTTAACACAACTTGTTATATTCGTTTTACAAAGACTCGTCATCTAAAGAACTACTATAATAAAGAGTGTCAGAAAGTACCTCATTTGAGTTGTGTGCCATGATACAAATCTCGTCTTTCTTGTGATCATCATCTTCATCACTATCACTCCAACACCCTCCAACAAATGCCTTTTGGTCATTGTAGGAGTGTTTGGGACAATCACTTATGTAGTGATTTGGATCACCACACTTGAAACACTTACGATCTACTTTCCTTTTCTTTTCTTCCTTTGCTCTCTGAAATTCCTTTTTGTCATCGTGTGCTTGTCGGACGAATTTTCCTCTTCTTCTAAAGATCTTCTTAAAGTCCCTTACCACCATAGCATACTTCTCATCTTCACTATCCGAACACGAGCTTCTTCGTCACTTGACACTTTCTTAGCTTTTAGAGCTAATGACTTGTATTTTTCTTTCTTATTTTTGGATGCCTCCGAGTCCTTCTCAAGCACTACTTCGTAGACTTTCAAGTTTCCGATGAGTTCATCTAGAAGTAGTGTTGACAAGTCCTTGGATACTTCAATAGCCGTCACCTTTGGACGCCATTTTGTTGGAAGAGCCCTCAAGAATTTCCTAACATGATTACGACTTGAAAAGGATTCATCAAGTGCTTTTAAAGATGTAATTATAGTATTGAATCTAGCAAATGCGCAATCAATAGTTTCATCATCGGAAAAAGAAAATTGTTCATATTGTTGAACAAAATGTTATTATCTTTGACTTGTTTATTACCTTGATGAGTGATTACAAATGAATCCCAAATATCTTTAGCCATTTTACACATAAAGTTCCTTTCATATTCCTTTTTAGGCAAAGCGCTATATAAGACCATTTTAGCCTCATCGTTTTTAGAAAGCATCTTTTTATTATCATCTTTTAGTTTTTCATAAGGAATAGTTTCATCCTTACTGGTTTTCGTGTTTCTAACAATAGGCTTGTAATCACCATCAACAATAATATGCCAAAGATCAATATCTTTAGACTTCACATAAGTTTCAAATCTATTATTCCAATAGATAAAACCATTAGCTTCAAAGAGAGGTGGTATTTGCATAGATTGACCCTCTTTGTAGTTTTCCAAATCCATTCAATCGTTTAAAGATTTAAAATACAATATATTTAGAAAAAACTTTAGTAACCTTGCTCTTGATGCCAATTGTGGAAAACTAGAAGGGGGTTGAATAGTTTTACAGATTAAAATTTAAGTTTCAAAATTATAGATCGAGTTTATGTGAAGTTTGATGATATTGATTAGATCTACGTAATAAGAAATAAATCATAAGCACAAGTAAAGAAAAGATAGAACCGTGACACAAGTATTTATAGTGGTTCGGCTACAAGGACACCTTCCTTGCCCTACTCCACTCCCCGAGTTCCCACCTCGAGAATTCGTAAACATTAGTCCACAATCTCCTTGTCCTGCCGAGAAGCCTCACAACGTCGTTTACACTTTTCTGGTACAAAGCTAAATATCGGGTTCTAACAGAGGTAGAACCAACCTTACGTCGCTTACACTTTTTTCGGTACAAAGCTAAATAATGGGTTATAACAAAGGTAGAACCGACCCAATGCTATCAACTCTTTTTACAAGAATGGAGGATGAAGTACAATGAATGAATGAAGTACAAGACTCAACAAGATGATATTGATATGATAGGGGAGACTAGAACCAATGTAACTTGAGCTTGATCATTTCGTATACAATATCAACAATTTCTTCTAATAAGAGAATTACCTACAAGTGTGAAATGAAACTATACTAGAACTAAAAATTAGAGAGATATATTAGAATATTAGAGAGATGTAAGAAGAATGGGTGAGAAAAACATGAGAAATGGCTTTTTATTTATAGGCAAAAATGTCTACTTTTCACCGGTTCTGGAGGTCCTTTCTAAAAGGGAACCGACCAGTGTTACCAGAGGGTTCCGGATATCTGACAGTGTAAATCCGAATTTTGGTTGCCAAATCAAAATACATATAGTACTTATATTGGTTTTATTATTGATTCTAGAGCCAACCAACACATGACATATACTACAATGTTTTTATTCAGTGCCATTGATGTTTCTCATTTAAATATAACTGTTACCCATCCTAATGGAACTTTTTAACATATTGAAATGATAACCAGGAATAACCAACACATCATGAATAACCAAAGTTTCAGTAAGTTTAAAACTCTCAACTTGATTAACCTTAGAAAATGTTCCATTAGGATGGGTAACAGTTATATTTAAATGAGAAACATCAATGACACTGAATAAAAACATTGTAGTATATGTCATGTGTTGGTTGGCTCTAGAATCAATAATAAAACCAATATAAGTACTATATGTATTTTGATTTGGCAACCAAAATTCGGATTTACACTGTCAGATATCCGGAACCCTCTGGTTACACTGGTCGGTTCCCTTTTAGAAAGGACCTCATGCCGGAACTTATGAACAATAGCAAATTCTACCTATAAATAGCAAGCCATTTCTCATGTTTTACTCACTGAATTCTCTTACATCTTTCTCATATTCTGAAACATCTCTCTAATTTTTAGATCTAGCATAGTTTCATTTCTCATTTGTACGTAATTCTCTTATTAGAAGAAATTGCCGATATTGCATAAGAGACGATCAAGCTCAAGTTATCGTGTTGCTAGTATCCACCATCATATCAAGATCATTTTGTAGATTCTTGCACTTCATTCATTCGTTGTACTTTCATCCTTCATTCTTGTAAAAAGAGTTGATAGCATTGGATCGGTTCCACCATGTGTTCTAAGTTTTCTACAAGGTCTGAAAAATATGTTTTAATTAGGTATTCTTTGGATAAAAAAGGTTATAAAATGTTCATTTTAGAGTCTAAGCAGATTATGTTTAGTAGAGATGGAAAGTTTTATGAAATAACTTATCCTTTTGAAAATCAAACTTTAACTAAAGACGTTATGTTAGAATCGGATAGTACAAATACAAACAGTTTGAATTTTTTTGATAATAAAAAATCTAATGAACCATATGATGATGTAAGGGATAAAAGTAATAAGGATGATGGCACTTCATCTAATGAGTTTAATAGAGAACCTCAAATCAATCATGGCACTTCACCTTGCTAGAAATTGTTATCTAAATAACCTAATATTACATTAATATTAAACGAGCTACGCAGCGGATATAGATCACATATAGCATAAATAATTAACACATAAAAAACCATAAACATAAATAAGGTAACATACCTTTAGCAACCAAGCTAGTGACGAATCGAAGACACTTTGAGTACACGCACGTGTGTAATTACTTGCGAACCAAACACTATTTTCAGTTACTAAAATAAATAACCTCTACGTCTATCCACACTACAAATCAAACGATATCACCCGAATGCTAGTTCTTGACCAACGAACAAGTGAACACCAATAATAGCAAAACACAAAGAAAAACCCTAAGATGGGTGTTTGTTTGCGTCGACCAAGAGAGAGAAAAGAGAGGGATGAGAATTATGAGCTTTAGGATCCTCCTTATATACTAGATGAATTTAGGGTTTACCTAAAATACATATCTTGAAGGAAAAGATAGCTCAAAACCCAACCCATACCCTTCCTTGGGCTATGGCCGGTCAAACCAAGGGAAAACACCCCTTGGTGTTGACTTTTTGACTTTTCCAATATTTATGGTTAATTACATTTAATTATCCATTAATTAAAAAGCCTTTATTGTTAATTATTCATAACGAACTAATTAACGACCGTTAGTGTTCTTTCGTCAAACCATATATTAATATAAATAATAAATATACAAATATATTATTATAAACATTAATAGAATGAGATCCAAGTGTAAACGTATGTGACCCCGTAAGACCACGTATTTCTAGTTGTATAAATATATGTATGACATGAGCACAAACCAACAGCTCCCACTTGCAAATGTCGTTGTCATATAATATAACATACTAACATTAACGAATAGTCTAACAAAATCATCAATGCTCCTAAAAATACCTGAGTATATAGTTTTGGTAAACAACTCAGCCTTTAATGGTTTTAGTCAGTCCTATCCTTTTGTTTCAGATACAATGTTAAATATGGATATGGATCAATAGTCATTCCATAGTTTAACGATTCTATTTCTCGCACCTGTATTGATTCAGATCACCAAATATAAAAAGAATCATTTTAACTACACTTTGGGCACGGCCATGTAAATATCTGATCAACCCAACGAGAGGCCTAGTAAGTATCTTACTCACACTCAAGTGGAGGAACAAATCTTATTTTGACTACAAGTGTCCGTAATGTACTTCAAAACATTTCTAAAAATAGCCTTTATGACTACCTTTCAACAACATAGTGGTAGACTATAATCAAGAAATGCTATCCATACATGCAAAACCCGCTTGCATCTCAAGTCTAAGGATAAACATGACTTTCACCATGTGTGTAATGCACCCAATGATGCCGATCCATAAAGTGATTAACACAGGTGGGGCATCCAATATTCAACCATATTGAATAACATATGAAGTTGCCAGAATCATCTTTACATATTCTCCAGAATACAACCAAACACTCACATTTACCTTATCTTACCAATACTCCCATATTGTCAACTGGTAATGGACATAGATTTAGAATGCTACAAGTCATTCATGGACATAAACATGCAAATATAGGATATTTTATTATGAAATGAAAACAATATACCACGTAAATTAATTTGTTTATTAAAATAAAAATCGTTTAACATCTCATTATCCAAATACTAACTAATACATCACAGATATACATGAGACTTCTAGAAGGAACAATTCCAATCGCCTAACATGTTCATAATGCTTATCGTACAACATTGGTTTTGTAAACGGATCAGCTACGTTGTCATACGTGTGAACATTCTTAAGGAGAATCTCACATTCTTGAATTACTTCACGAATATAGTGATATTTCCTCTGAAAATGTCTGGCTCCCTTTAAAATTCCAGGATCATTGGCCATTGCTATTGCAGGTTCATTGTTACATAGCATTTCCATAGGTCTTTTATTTGATGGCACGACACTTCCAAGTCCATCAATAAATTTCCTCATCCAGACGGTTTCCATTAACGCTTCAGCAGCAGCAATGTAATTAGCTTCTATAGAAGACATAGCAGTAGTGCTTTGGTTGGCACTCTTCCAGTCTACGGCTCCACCATTAAGTACGAACTCATGTCCCGTTTGGGATTTGGTATCGTTCTTATCTGTCTAAAAACTAGCATCAGCAAAACAAAATACTTTTAGCTCAGCTTCAGGTTTTGCCCCATATACAAGAACCATATCTTTAGTATTCCTCAAAGTCTTAAGAATAGCTTTAACACCAGTCCAGCGAATCTCACCAGGATTTTGCTAAAAACAACTACATAAATTTTGAGCAAAGGCAACATCAAGTCTAGTACATCTGACCGCATACATGATTAAACCTATAGCCAAAGCATAAGGAACTCTTTGCATACGTTGTACCCCACTAGGTGTTTTAGCACCTTAAGACTTTCTATAGTCAGGCTTTTCTATCATTGGAGTATACCCTTCTTGGAGTTTTCCATCCAAAATCTCTTTAGGATTTTCTCTATATAAGCACTTTGACTAAGAGCAATAAACCGCTTAGATCTATCACATATGATATTGATTTCAATGATGTATGTTGCTTCTCCTAAGTCTTTTATAGAAAAACACTTATAAAGCCAAGATTTAACTTCTTGCAACATTGTAACGTTATTTCCCATGAGTAATATGTCATTGACATACAAGATTAGGAACGCAACATTACTCCCACTAGCTTTGAGATATACGCACGACTCATCAGGATTTTGAGTAAAACCAATCTTCTTGATTTCTACATCAAATCTTTTATTCCAACTTCTAGATGCTTGCTTCAATCCATAAATGAAACGTTGAAGTTTGCATACTTTGTTGGGATGTTTTGGAACCACAAACCCCTCATGTTGCACCATATATACCTCCTCTCTTAGGTGACCATTTAAAAAGGCGATTTTGACATCCATTTAGCTATTGTCTTACAAAGGCCATATAGATCCAAGACCGAGGACCCACAATTGGTATCAGAGCAGGTGGCTCTTGATCTAGGATCTACAAGGTTTTTGAAGAAACCCATAAACCCTAATTTTCAAGAAATTGATGTGATTACGAAGATGATTGATTATCACTTATTTGATGTTGTAGTTAAGTTTCACAGATGCGTGTTCTTATTATATCTTAAACGGCTTACAACGTTTGAAGATAACTTGTTCGTGCTTAAATGGTGTTGACGAAGACTTGACAAGTCTAGCAAAGGTGTGTGATTTTTCTTATGGTGCTCAATGCTCACATTTGCTATCACTTAGTATGTGTCTCATATAAGATGAGGATTTTTGTCAAGAGGTTGCGGTCTACTTATATTTTACAGATTTATTTATAAGTTCGACGTCACGTGAATAGTGCAAGACATAAGACACAGGTTTGGGAGATTCACTTTCTTCATCCAATACGTTATACCTACTCGTTTTTCTTCAACAGTGATCAATACATAGAGCCAATAAGTTCAGATTCCACGGATGTAAACAAAGGGTTTATAGGCGAAAGTTATTGATAAATGTATAACCATCTACATTACCACTTAAGGGGAACGTTTACAAGTAGCATAACTACAAAGAAGACCCCTATTGTAATTACAAAAAGGGAAAAGGAATACAAGATATATATGCAGCTTATTAGTGTGGTAACATCAGACAAAGGATTATAATTCTTAATCATAAGTCAAGGTAAGCATTAAGATTTTGTTCATCCAGGTAGAAAGATTACATCTCACGTTTAGTGAAGCTTTGGCTTTATGATGAAGTTGGGTTTTTTAGCGTATAGACATTGTTTTTTTGTCCATCATCAAAGAAGGGGAAGATTGTTAGGATTCTTGATTGATGAGACAAATGTAGTAAAAGAATGAAACAAGATGGAAACAAGAAGGACCAAATTTCATCATGGAAGTTCTCCCAAGAGATGTAGAAGAAAATAAAGACTTGTCAAAATAAGATAAGAATGAATATTAATGAGAAGATAATTAATTGATTCTCTCATTAATATATTAATTAGTTTTCTTGTAAGCCTAGGACTCCTTATGCTATAAAAGGAGGTCCATGCATTTAGAAAAACACATCCAGAAACATAGAGTCGACTGATGAGAGTCGAATAAAAAAGGTGTGTGTGTGTACACCATAGTTAGTAGTTAATTAGTAATAGACATATTATAGATGCCTATGTAGGTTAGTTAGAGTAGCCCCAAAGTTATAAGATATGGGGGTAATAGGGAAAACGTTTGAATGAAAAATCTTGTTTGATAATATTGTTTTCATATTATTCCGCTGTGCATTTCTATATTAATCTGAAAAACAATCCAAATGGGCAAAACGATTCTCCACAATTGTTAATAAACGATTCAAACCTCAAAACAGTTTTAGTCCTAAAAGACCACAAGTGAATCAATTTAATCAAAGAAGGCATTTTTCAAAATCACATTCATCTGTAAGAAGACCCTTTGCAAAAATTACAGCCTAAAAGTCTCATTCAAATCTTTATTAAAGGAAAAATGGGGATCAGCTGGTTAAGACACTTCAGCAGGGTTATAATTGGAGGAACTCTAAACCAAACTCCAATTGTGACAGTGGACCAACTTTTATTAGAACTGTGAATGCTAAAGGTCCACAAGGCAGACCCAAGCCTGAAAAGGCCTGGGTCCCTAAGAGAAACTAATTTCTCTTTTTCATGTGCAGGATCATCCACTAAAGAACATGGTAGATAGAGGTATATTTGATAGTGGATGCTCAGGGCACATGACAGGTAACAAGGATCAACATGGAGGATTTTAAGAATTCAATGGGGGATATTTTTACCTAGAGGTAGCAAAGGCTACATAACTGGTAAAGGATAAATAAGAGTTGGTTAATTTAATTTGATAGTGGAAGTCTTTTTGTAAAAGAATTAGGGCATTTTAATCCTTTTCTCAATATCACAAATATGTTGATAAGCGCACAAGGTTCTTTTTACTGAAACTGAATGACCTTGTGTATCTTCTGACTTTAAGATGCCTGATGAAAATCAGATACTTCTAAAGGTCCCTAGACATCACAATATGTACAGTTTTGATATGAAGACACCTACTCCTGCAAAAGGTTTTGCCTGTTTGATTGCTAAAGCCACATCTGATGAATCTAAATTGTGGCACAGAAGGTTAGGTCATATTAAATATTTAACAATCTAACAAACTTGTGAAGGGAAACCTTGTAAGAGTCTACCTTCAAGGTTTTCAAAAATGACACATACGAACATGTGTTTGCCTGCCCATAAAAAGTAAATCAACACATGCTCCTGCAAGGCTAAATAAGAAAGATGAATCACTGAGCGCATTACCCACCCTTAGATATATTCGATCTTTTGTCCTACTTACATGTTAAAAAGCATTAATCATTGCAAGTTATTGGACTTGTAATTACTGATGAGTATACAGATTTAATTTGGTGATATCTTTTTTGGCCACTAAGAATAAACTAGTGGCCATTCTTCAAGAACTTCATTATGCATATTGAAAATCACTTAGTCATAGGGTTAAAATCATTAGATTAGATAATACACTAAATTTAAGAATAGAGATATGCTTGAATTTTGTGGAAACAAGGAATAAAAAAGAGTATAGCAATGCAGAACTCCACAACATAAAAGAGTTCGAAAGAATGACAAGACCCGAATTGAGACTGCTAAGAACTATGCCAAGCAGACTCACCATACCAACATACATAATTTGGGCAGAAGCAGTTAGTAACTGCATTGCTTATATTTTTAAAAAGGTAAGAGTGACTAAACATCACAACAAAACTCTTATGACCTTTTTTTTGGCCACAAAACCAATTATTAGGCTACAAAGACCTTTCGGTGTCATGTACACATTTAGATACACCTATTGCTTGGAAATTTTGATGGAAAAATCTGATGAGGGGATTCATAGTTGGTTACTACACTAAATGCACAGCCTATAGGGTTTATAATTAGTAACCAAAAGGAGTAGAAGTAAATCAGCATGTTAAATTTCATGAAGATAAACCCAATGTCAATAAGAGTAGATATAGATGGAATGATTAGATATTGACTATCTTACTGATTCTATGAAATTTTTACTATATCCTGTACTCTTTGGAAAATCCAGCTAACCCACATGCAGGTACGTATTCAGAAAGTTACTAAAAACAGTGCAGGTACCTCACAACTCAAATGCTATTGCTCTGAGAAAAAGATGAGGATGCATAGCTTATTGTTGTGCCTAATTGATGTTAAGAATCCTGAAGAAAAGTTTGAATCTAGGACTCTTCCACAAATTCAAAGAAAGAGGAGATCTTGACAGAACCTCAAACAAGAGAAGAAGGCTTCCTCTATTGACACTTCAGAAGATAATCCTAAGATTCTAGCTTTTAGAAGAGAGTAGGAAAAGAAATTGCCCTAAAGCATATAGGACATTATCTTAAAACAACTCTACCAGTATCCTCATTTAATACTGGTAGTCAGACAGATAATAACAGTAGGCTTGATCCGATAAAAGGGATTCACCTAATTCCAGAAACTCAAATCTTCACAATCTAAGACATGAATTTTTTGATGAGGCATCTAATGATGATAGGGGTGTGATAACTGACGTAACATACTTACCACAAAAATCGAAGTCATACCAACTCTATACTCTAAGGAATCATAATATTCACCCCGAAAAGGTCAAATACTTGTGATCCTAAGCAGCTGTGGCAACACTAAGAACAAAGTAGCACTGTCCAAAATCAGGAGCTCTAGCACATTGCTTTATCCAAAAGCAGCAAAGAAACAATCACAAAGATCAACAACATTGTTTGTTTGCCTGTTTTCTATCTCTGGAGGAACCTAAAAAGATTGCTGAAGCTCTATGATTCATCAATAATATATATATAATATATAAGCAAACACTCAACCAATTGCCTTTGACCAAGACAAGAAGTCAAAATTCACTAAATAAAATATATATGATTCCCGGGTCGTTATGTCCCAACGAGGCTTGAATGGAAAATCGAATAACGGATTGATGATTGATGTTTTGAATATGACAAGGTTATGATGGGTTTTCTATTTCTAACCAATAAATATACAAGAACGCTAAATAAAAACCTAAAACGAAAGCTATATAACTTAAAAAACCTAAAACGGTTCCGAAAAACGAAGGACTAAAACCTAAATTTTGCAAATTTAACCCTAGAATCAAATTTAAAAGCTAAAATAGATTCTAAATAACAATTTAAAAAAAACTAGACTAAAAACGGAGGTCGTTTGACCCAAAAACGAGTCAAAACAAAAACCGGGACAAAACCCGTTCTTTAAAAAATGAATTTTTGAAATATTAACCCTAAAGAAGTTTTAACATTTTTCCTACAAAATATATGAAAAAAAGAAAATTTTTAAAAAAAAAAGTTTATATTTTTCTGATAATTATTTTATTTTTTATGAATTTTTTAAACTTTTAATGAAAATAAATTATAAAAAATACTAAATGATTATAAAAAATTCTGAAAAATTTACACAAAATAGCTTAAGGGATAACAGTCCTAGGAAAAATAAGAAAAACTTCACAGCTTATCAAATAAGCTGCGAAATAAGCTAAATCAGCTTATAAGGCTTATGGGCCAAAACACCCTTATCTATTTGATTGTGCAACTTATGACAAGTGAAAAGTCCCAAGGGCAGTGGTAAGTGTGTGTGCTTGTGAGAGAGAGGTCGCAGGTTCGAGTCCTGGACCTCTCTTTTTTGTACTTGCTACAGTAACTTTTCAAAATTCAAAACTTTTTACACACTTTTATTAAGCATACAAAACTAAGCACTTTTCTAAACTACAACTATTTTTGAAACTTATCAATAAGCTGGGAATAAGCATCTTAAAAACAGACAGAATACTTAAATAAGCACCAGGCACAAAAGGCTTTTCTTTTCGGCTTTTTAATGAAAAATAAGCACAGGAAAATGAAAAATAAGCCAACCAAGATAAGCTATGGGGCCTAGTTAGCAAGTCTACCCTAAATTAAGTATAAAGAAATAAGCAAATAAGCGGGGAAAATAAGCAACAAGAGGAGCAGTCTACACTATACCTAGTCCTAAGGGACACTTAAACAGTTAAGCTACTAGGGGATATATAAGCTAAGGGAAGGAATAAGCTAACTATCTTAAGGCATAATGGGTACTTAACCTAATAAGCTAGAGCATACACAATTAAGCTAAATACATCAGACAGAAAAACCATAAAACCAAAATAAGCTATAAGCTGTTAACAAGTGAAACACAGCCTAGGGACACTCTATTTGGCTTATTTTTAAGCCACTTAGAGTGTACTTTGAGACTCAAGGCTTATAGGGCTCATATAATGGCTTATTGGCTTTCTAGAAAAACAAAGTACACAAGATATGAAAAACAAATAAGTCATTAAAAAGAGCTCAACATTACAGTTTGCACCAGGGCACTCTCTAATCCAAACAGCCTATGATGGGCTGTTCAAGCTTAATTTTAAGCTATTTAATGGATTCTAATAGGAAAGAGGCTTATAAGAGCTTAGAGCATGTCCACCTAGCTACAATAATCTACAAAGAACTTGGATTTTGAAAATAAGCTCAGCTGAGAAAAAGGCAAAAGAAAAGGAGAGTTACTCCGCATATGCTGAGATTTTACTAAATAAAGGGGCAAAAGGCCAATTTCAGGCTTATGAACAAATTGGAAAAAGAGCTTTAAATCCTATGATAAGCTAAAACAGAATTAGTAAGGACAACAATGAGCTTATATGTTCAACTAAAAACTTTAAAAACTTAAGAGAGCTTATGAGAACTAACTGCTGAACTATAACTATGGAAAGATATTAAAACTTAGGACGGAATATGGCTTAAACCTCGAGAGACCAAATGCTATCTACTGCATTCAAAAACTTAAACAAACAAGAAAATAATCCTCAAAAAGCACTTAATCAATTAATCCTTAATATCAAACTTAGAAACCATCAAATTGGGCAATTTATAGAAAATAACTTAAAACTGTATTTTAACTCTTAAAAACTTTTTAAAACTGACTTAACTAACTTAAGATTGAATGTTGAGACTGGCTAGATGACCCAAAGTGGTTTTTCACCACTTTTGACCCATTTTGGGTCCTTAACCCAAACACCCCTTAAAATGTGGTTTTTTGCATTTTTAGGCTAAAACAGACGGCAAGTTGCATCAAACTAAAGTAAATAGGCATAGTTAAGACTCATTAAGCACAATTAAGTCAAAAATAAGCACCGGATTAAGCTGAGTTTAAATAAGCAGGTATATGACAAATTTTGCATAAAAGCTGAATTTCATTAATTTGAAAATTACAAAAACTTGGAAAAATGTAAATGACAGATAAATATAAAGACTAAAAACATAAAATTAAAAATTACTTTAATCTACTCCCTACACCTAGTTAACTTCTTGTGCATCTCTCTTCTTCTTTTTATATGCTGCCAAGGGTGTCTTCAAGC